>JANVCC010000047.1:7890165-7924006 GCA_025345505.1 Todiramphus chloris collaris | reverse complement strand
GGGGGGAATATTCCGTCATGCTACCGAGGAGCAGGATCCCCTCCCTGCTTTCTCTTTCCGAGGGTCTGATTATTTGTGAGTGGCAAAAAAAAGATGTGACGGCACCGACTGGAATACGACTCGCAAAGTTCCATTAATTGCACTGAAAGGCGATTAAGTAAGCACCTAAAAAACCCCATAAATATCTTGCTCCCGTTTCCCTGTTTGGCTTTTAAATCTCATTTCATTTCTATTCCCAGATCTGCCACGTATGCGGTAATTTTGTGTCCCATTTACCCCATTAGTGTTTTCCCCTGAATAAATAAAAAGAAGGGGTTTTGTCGGCGAGAACATTGTTAGATTACCCTCCCGAGGTACGGCAGGCTCAAAACAAAGAGCAGAGACTTGTCTTCTCTGCCCTACCGCTAAACTATTTGTTTAAAATAATTAAAATAAAGGTAGTCGGAAAAAAAAGAAAAATTAAAAAGCGTTTTTTTTTTTTTGCTGAAGCAAAAGTGTAATTATCGGGCTTTAATTGCCGGTAGTTGATGTCCATCTCCCTGCTGCTCCACCAGCCCGTCTCCTCTCCGAAACCCGATAGAAATCGGCTCCGAGGCACCTTCCGAACCCGGCACCTCCCGGCACTTAGTTGTAGCGAAGGGGAGCGCGGAGCGGGGCCCGGCCTGGGGACCGCAACGGCACCGAACAGCCCGGGACCCGCCGGAGCCGCATCTCCAGCGAGGCGACCGCGACCTCCATCCTCCCCCCTCCTCATCCTACCGCCGCCGGCTTCCTCCGGCGAGCCCTCCAGCACCGCCCCGACCTTCCTCGGTAAAGCCCAGATGCAGTTTTAATAGTATTAAATATTTAACCCCTTCCCGGCCACGGACGGGGACTGTCCGGGGCAGCGGCCGCCACGCACCGTTTGAAAGCAGCCTCCGGGCACCAGCCCCCCGGGGTTGCCGCTGGCTCCGCCGCGTTCCCCGCGGGAAAGGCCGGCCCCGCCGTCGGGGCAAGGTACCGACCCCCAGGACGGACCTCCTGTCCCGCCGCCCTCCGCATCCCTCGCCCCGGGACGTCGGTGGGACGGAGCCGCCGCTCAAGATGGCAGCGGCGGGGAGGGTCGTGCTGGGGGGGGTGGGGGTGGGGGGGGGGAACAACAACAAGGCGGTCACTTACCGAGGAGGACCGGGGAGAAATCCGCGTTGGAAGCGGCCGAGCCACCGCGGGGAAGAAACTTTCCGGCCCGAGCTGGCATCCCCTCCCCGCCCCGCCACCGCCGCCGCTCCTCACGGCCCCGGGCGGGAGGGCGGCGGGGCTGGGCCGAGCGCCGGGCGCCCCACCGGCCCCACCGCCGCCCGCCGCCTCAGGGAGCTGGGCGGGAGCGCTGCCCCCTCGCCATGCCGCATCCTTCCCGCCGCGGGGACGGACCCCACCCCCCCAGCCCGCTTCCACCGCGGCCGGCAGCGCGGAACCGGTGCGGTGCGGCTCGGCTCGGCCCGGCCCGGCGGAGGCGCTGCCGCCGGTGGTGCGGGCGGTGCGCGGCTGCCGGCCGGACTCGGCGTTGTTGCTAGGAGACGGGAGCCGTGACACAGGGAAACTGCGGCGCGACGGCCGCGGACACCTCCCCCCCCCCCACCTACGCCACCTGCGCACCTGGGGCACGCCCCGCCCCTCGCGGCGTCCACGCCCGCCGAGGCCACGCCCCCAATACACAAGCCCCGCCCACAAGAGCCCTGCCCGACCTCGCCTCTCCTGGGGGCGGGGTCTACCCACAGGGGCCTGCGCGAGGTGGAGAGGCGGGTCCGCGTGAGCCGCGTGCGGTTCATTCGGCAAGGGCAAGGGCAAGGGCAAGGGCAAGGGCAAGGGCAAGGGCAAGGGCAAGGGCAAGGGCAAGGGCAAGGGCAAGGGCGGGCCCCTCGGGCGGGGCACCCCGGTGTCAGCACAGCCTGAGGAGAGGGCCTTGGGGGCGCTGGGGTGAGCAGCTGGAGCTGAGCCGGCCCCGTGCGCTGGCACCCAGCAGGTACTGGCACCCTGGGCTGCACCCCCAGCAGCGTGGGCAGCAGGGGAGGGGGGGATCCTGCCCCTCTGCTCCCAGGGCTCTGGGGAGAGAGAGAGAGAGAGAGAGAGACCCCCCTGCAGTGCTGGGGCCAGCTCGGGAGTGCTCAGCACAGCAGAGACAGGGACCTGTTGGAGCGGGGCCAGAGGAGCCCCAGCAATGCTGGGAGGGCTGGAACCCCTCTGCTGGGAGGCCAGGCTGGGAGAGATGGGGGGGTTCAGCATGGAGAGGGGAAGGCTTCAGGGAGACCTTCTGGTGGCCTTTCAGCACTTCAAGGGGCCTGTCAGAAAGATGGGGAGGGACTTTAGAGCAGGGTCTGTTGGGATAGGACAAGGGGTGATGGCTTGAAACTGAAAGAGAGAGATTTAGACTGGAAAGGAGGAAGAAATATTTTACACTGCAGATTATGAGACCCTGTCCAGGGTTGCCCAGAGAGGTGGTGGCTACCCCATCCCTGGCACCATTGCAGGTGAGGTTGGCTGGGGCTCCGAGCAACCTGCTCTACTTTCAGATGTCCCTGCTCACTGCAGGGGTGGTTGGACTGGATGACCTTGAAAGATCCCATCCCACCCAAACCATTCTATGACTCTATGATTCTTCTCCCTTCCTCCCCAGTGTCAGCCCTCATGGGGCTGTCCTCTCCTGAACTGCCTGAAGTCCCATCTCTTCTCATAACCTTAGTTCTTCCTGGGATTTGCCAGGTGTCCCATTTAGGAGCTCAGTAACAGCAAACGGGAAACTCTTTGGTCTCCTTTCCATTAGTGATGTTGTAGCCTCCTCACCTTTGTTTTTTCCCTCCCAGGTTGCAAGAAGAAAGCCAAGAAGCAGGAGAAAAGATGAGGAAAGAGGAAGAAAGAAGAAAATGGCAACTGAAATACCTTGGTGAGATCATCTTGGATCTCTCATTTTCAGGAGAGACTGGGAAACAATGTTCGCTTCTGAACTGCTTTGTGAAAACTGATTAAAAACTGAAGCTATTGCTGGAAAACATGTAGACTGTCCCATCACATTGTTTCTCTTGTTCCTGAGAGGACATCACTGCTGATTGCTTTAGCTGAGTCCTGTCACATGTTCACCGTGAGCTAGGAAACCAAATCTCAGGCAGGTATCTCTGTAAATACAGAAGACTCTTCCTGCAGCTTGAGTTTGTTCCTGACATACATCGTGTGGTTTTCTGAGATGGATAGACCCAACCTGCTGTTCTGTGCGGTGGCCTTGGAGTCCTCTTGAAACTGGAATGTTACGAGCTTGGACCAGTGCAGCTTTTGCTTGACCTCTCGTGTGGGAAGACAATGGTGAGTGTAAAAGCAGCCTGTGAGCTGAGAGCAGCGGGAGACAAATGTTTATGGTGTCCAGAACTAAAAGACCCAACATGGGGTGGGAAAATCATGGGAGAGATCTTTTGCACGGAGGTAAATTGTATCTTTCCAAGCCTCAACAGTTCTGGTGTTTGGTGTTGGCCCAGACTGGGCTGTGACGTGTCTCCCACCCCAACCCTCAGCACCTGGCTAGAGAACAAACAAATCCTAAAGCCGCACGCGTGAGTTTTTAATGTCATTTGCAGTTTACCTCGGCAAAATCACTCGGGATGCGTTTCTTTTAGGCCCTGTATAAGTTTGGGTTACGCAACAGGCTTGAAATGTGCGATTTATTATTTAAGAAGCTCTTTTTAAGAGTGTGCTTTGAGCGGGCTCGATGAACCCAAGTCCTTCGACAGTCAGTCATTTGCTTTGTGCTCAGCCCAGACGATCAGAGAAAACCAAACAGATCACATCTGTTTCCGCTGGAGACCTGGATCACATCAATAATGCAGCATCACCAGGCTCTCCCTGAAAGGCTTCTTGCATAGAGGAGGAACGAGAGTGATTTTTTTTTTTTTTTTTTTTAAAGGGCAAAGAGCTTCTTTCCCTATCTGAGTCATATTTTCTATTTCTGTCCAACCAAGCCGTTCTATGTAGCCGTCTTTTTATACAACAGCCATTCCACATTCTCCCTGCTGAAGTTTGGAGTGATTAGGCCATCAGCACATTCGTGGTTTTTACATTACTCTGAGCACAAGGTGTTGTATGTGAGGCCAGATCCTGGGAAACAAGATGAGAAGCTGCTGAAGGTGTTGTTCCACAGGAGCTAATTTGCTCTTTCTGGTGATAAAATGTCGGGCTGAATCCCTCAGAGCAAGTTCTCTTTGCCAGGTGGCTTGTCCCTACTTACCCTACAGAGTTTTCTTCTTGTTTAACAAAGGCATAGGGAGCTTTAATGAAACATGTAGTTTGTTTTTAGTTGAAGATGGATTTCTGTGTTCCCAGTAGAATGGTTGCAGAAGGCGGGTTTCCTACTGGTCTGGTTTTAGTGTTTGCCTGAGCTGGTTTGTAGCTGTCTGTGTTTGCATTGACTCTGAGCTGTGAGCCAGAGCAGCTCCTGCCTTGTTTGTGGAACTTCCTGCATGATGCTGGGCATTTAAAATTAAACTGTGGGGGACCTATAGAATTGTTAGGAATTGCAAAGAAGTTTTTGGACCTGGGTTTCCTTTCCCTGCTCCCTGCTTTCCCTTTCCCACTCCCTTTTTCCCCTTACAACCCCTCTCCCCTCTCCTCTCTCCCCTCTCCCCTCCTATTAAAAAACAAAAACAAAAAAATCACTATTCTTGAAGGATGTACTCTTTTTTCTTAGGTTGCTTCAGCATAAGATGGTGACCTTCATGTGGTCCTTCTTGGGACGTGTTTCAGAACAACAATACCATCAATTTTAGTATATCTACTTGAACAGGTTCCACCCCAGGCTGTCTGGGTACATCAGCTCTAATCCAGGAGATGTGTGGCCAAGTTAATATATCTCAGCCCTCAGCAGGCCCAAGGTCTAAAAACAATTCAAAGGACAATCCAAAGTACTTGGTGTACTTCTGAAATGTTGTAGCATCCATGAGTTCTAGCCATGGACCCGCACTTCCTCTACAAAACCAAACTAGAGAGAAGGCCCGCCCTTGATACACTTGCAGTCTGAGTCCAATTGTAGCTTATTTAGCTTTTTCTAATTAGCTAATTTATGACATTAATAAAAATAAAAGCTGGTGTACTTTTTGTACATAGGCATCAGAGTATCTTGTGCTATATGCCAAGGTTCCCTGAGTCTTCATTGCTGGAGTTCATAGACTCACAGAAATGTTTTGGTTGGAAAAGAACTTTTAAGATCATCGAGTCCAACTGTTAACCCAGCACTGCCAGGTCACTACCTGCTAGGTCCCTCAGCACCACATCTCCACATGGGGCTTTGAAACCCCTCCAGGGATCATGGGGACTCCACCACTGCCCTGGGCAGCCTGGGACAGCCCTTGACAACCCTGGAGGGGAAGAAATTTTTCCTCAGCTCCAACCTAAACATCCCCTGGTGCAACTTGAGGCTGGTTTCTCTTGTCCTGTCACTTGTTCCTTGGGAGAAGAGACTTTACCTCCACCTGGTTCCAACCTCCTGTCAGGGAGCTGTCGAGAGCCAGAAGGTATCCCCTGTGTTTTCTTCTCTCCAGGCTGAACAAGCCCAGGTCCCTCAGCCACTCCTCACCACACTTGTGCTCTAGGCCCTTCCCCAGCTCCAGTGCCCTTCTCTGGCCTCACTCCAGCCCCTCAATGTCTTCTGGGAGCGAGGGGCCCAAAACTGACCCCAGGATTTGAGGTGTGGCCTCTCCAGTACCAAATCCAGCAGGACAATCCCTGCCCTCATCCTGATGGCCACACTGGTGCTGATGCAAGCCAGGATGCTGGTGGCCTTCTTGGCCACTTGGGCACACTGCTGACTCATCTTCAGCCTCCTGTCAACCAACACCCCCAGGTCCTTTCCTTCCAGGCAGTTTCCACCCTCTCTGTCCTAGCCTGCAGCATTGCAGGAGATTTGTTGTGACCCAAGTGCAGGACCCAGCCCTGGGCCCTGTCGAACCTCATCCCATTTGTCTCATCCTATCAACCCAGCCTGAACAGATCCCTCTGTAGATTCTTCTCACCCTCAAGCAGATCAATGCTCCTGCCCAGTTTGGTGTCATCTGCAAACTGACTGTGGATGCCCTTGATCCCCTTGTCATTCATAACTTCATTCAATAGCTAAGAAAGAGTAAGAGCATCACTTCCAGTCTGGCCCCGGGTCTCAGAGATTTTAGTCTTACCTCAGCCCCATGTACTTTGTTTGTTTCCCATGGCAGTGGAAATTCTGATATGATTAATGGTGGAGGCTCTGGTGTGATTCCTGATGATCTGATAACCGGCCCAGAGGAGAAGAGCAGTGCTGTGCATGGACTATGAGACATCATCCTCCCTGGGAAGATAGATGTTTGAAATCCTTACAGGCCTACACCAAACACAGCGAATCCACATTGTGTGTTAGATTTGTCCGGCTTCTTTGGTATGGGGTAGAACGAGAGGCAACTTTTCATTGTGTAGCTGGTCTGATTCTAAATGATCCAGAGAGCGAATGGCGATTTGTATGTCTGCTCTTCTTTCAGAATTAATTAGAGCAGAGATAGACATTTCTGAGAACATTTGCTCGGGTGAGGGAAATACAGAGCCGTGAAATCTGCTGATTGAAAGGTAAAGGTAATTAATAATTTAAGAAGAGCAAGATTTTTAATCACAAAAAAAACCAAAACCAGGAAGGAACTACTAGAGTGATCTACTTATTTCTTTATGATGTTCTCTGTGAATAGATTTTCATTTTCGCGGCATTAATGACACAAACCACTTTATAAATACATATATTTACATCTTGTAAATGGCTTGAAACCAGAGGAGGCTGGATGTGAAACGCTTCTGGGTCAGCTGTGACATCCCACAGGAAGCCTGCGATGGTTGCTCGCGCCCGCGGGTTATGAACCGTGCTCAGGGGCAGATGTCACTTGGTTGTTTTCAAATGTTCTGTGCATGACTTCTCAGCTGGCTTAAAGAGAAGCAGGAACCAGTCAGCCGTGTTATTTGCCTTCACTTCTGATTTGTTGCTACAACCCAACTGCAAATAACCTGTGTCTGTTATTTGTGGACACCAAACCTCTAAAGGCTAATCAAGAGCACTTCCCAAAGTCTTTGCCTTGCAAGGTAAGACCAGTGAAGCATTTCCCTCAAATAATTGCAATGAATTTTGTTGTTGTTGTTGAATGTCATTCCCCTGCTGCTTGCCTCGTTGTTCTATGATCTTGGCTCCATGGGATGGAGGTCAACCCAACGCAGCTTGACGTCGTCTCTGTTGAGATATCTGTGTACAGCCGTTTCATGATCAGCACCTTCTGATCGTTTAAACATTTTTGTGGTCTATTTGAAGGTTTACAGCAAACCATGTGAATTTGTGTTTTCTCAGACAGGTTCATAAAAGAGCTTATTTTATCTTCAAGCCTTACAAATACTATTTTGAGCCAGCGGGACAGCACTCGTCTGTAAGGAATAATGACAAAGTAGATTGGACAGAAGGTTGGAAAATGTTTTTGTTGTAAGTGATATTAAAAGTGCATTCCTTGCATGCCAAAGCACTTATTGTAGGAGGGGAACATTAGAATTCACCAATAACATATGGCTCCCGCTGTCTTTTTTTTTTTCTTCTAGGGCAGTAGGTGCTACAGAGATTTTTTAGCCTTAGCAATTTAAAATTGTAGATGTTCAAAAATAAACTCAATAGCAGGATTGTGGCAGCTCTGTGCAAAGGGTTTTTTTTCCATCAAGGAGAGAGATGCTCAAGCCTTTTATCTGCACTGCTCATTGCAAGTCCCAACATCAGAGATTTCTAGCCATAGGAAACTGTCTCCTCAGCAGGGAATAGCTGGTAGTTGCCTCCTCCCCATTGGGACTGGATGTCCATGAAACAGAGTTACTCCACCCAGTCCATGTGGTCAACCAGAAGAAGCCACCGTCACACAGACCTCAACTAGTTAGGAGACATTCCACAGTTCTAACAATATCAGGTGTTCTCCCTGTTGTTTGGGGATGCTCCTACTGCTTCCCAGCACACCTTCAGTTTCATTATACAAACTACACAAAGCCTGTGTTAGCTGGGGAAACTCCTGACTGGTCTGGTGAGACCCTGGAACAGTGCAATCAAGTGTAATCAGGCGTCTAATTAATAATAAGGTGATTTGCAGCAATCTGTGTGAAAGCAGAGTCTATCAATCAGGAGAGTAACACCATGATTGCATCTGTCTTTTTTAAGAGAAGGGTTTTCTCAGACCAGCAGTCATTGTGTACTTACACACTTGTGCAGGTGGGTGGGTGTCTTTGCCCTACGTTATTAAAGGATTAATTTGGCATGTACTGAATGAAAACTATTACAGTATCTTTTTTATATGCTGTCAAGAGAGATTAACCTGAATTTTTGACCTGTTTTTTTGTGGTTTTGGTTTGTGGTTTTTTTTGTCATTTCCCTTCCCGCATGACTGCAATCACAGCTCTTTACTCAACACCAGAGATCTGATCATTGCTGTGGAAAGTCAACAGGAAGAGTACTCATAGAATCATAGATTCACAGAATAAATTTGATTGGAAGAGACCTCTAAGATCGTCAAGTCCAACAGTTAACCCAGCACTGCCAGGGCACAACTGACCCATGTCCTTCAGCACCACATCTCCATGTGGGGCTTTGAAACCCCTCCAGGGATCATGGGAACTCTACCACTGCCCTAGGACAGCCCTGGACAGCCCTTTCAGGGAAGAAATTGTTCCTCAGCTCCAACCAAAACATCCCCTGAAGCCACATGAGGCTGTTTCCTGTCGCTTGTTCCTTGGGTGCAGAGCCCAACCCCACCTGGTTCCAGCCTCTTGTCAGGGAGCTGTTGAGACCCAGAAGGTCTCCCCTCAGCCTTCTTTGCTCCAGACTGAACCACCCCAGGTCCCTCAGCCACTCCTCACCAGACTTGTGGTTTAGACCCTTCCCCAGCTCCATTGCCCTTCTCTGGCCACGCACCAGCCCCTCAATGCCCTTCTGGGAGTGAGGGGCCCAAAACAACCCAGGATTCAAGGTGTGGCCTCTCTTGTGCCAAGTCCAAGGGGACAATCCTTACTTTTGTCCTGCTGGCAGCATTGGTGCTGACACAAGCCAGGATGCCGGTGGCCTTCTTGGGCACTCTCTGGCTCATCTTTAGCCTCCTGTCAGCAACCCCCCCCCAGGTCCTTTCCTGCCAGGCACTTTCCAGACGCTCTGTCCCAGCCTGCACCGTTGCAGGGGGTTGTTGTGACCCAAGGACATAAATGAGACAGCATAAATGAAAAAGGTTTAGCAGCATTGTGTGTACTTGCTGTTCCTTTTGCTTTTGCTACCAAATAACGCTCTTCCCTTAAATTTACAGAGAAAGAAATAAGGGAGCCTTTTACTTGTGCAGGGTATAAGGATGTTGCTTGCTCTGATCTTTGCAACACTCCCACTGGGGTAGGTTATGGCCTAGATAACCTATATATCTAAACAATAGACAATTAACTTGCTGCAGAGCTTCACAGAGGAAAATTTGGCCTGTGGGTACTGTGGGATTATGTGTGTGAATAAAACAACCAGGCTGTGGCCCCAAATATCAAGCTCTAACTACCGTTCATGGAGCAAGGTAAGAGCTTGAGGAGGCTCTACAGACTTGGGTGTTCCTGAAAAACCTTGAGATTCCAGGCAGGAGGAGAAGGCACACCTCATCTTGTGATGCAGAATATTGCCAATTTTCAGTCTGTGTGTATATCTTTAGTTGTTTTTAGCGAGTTATTTTGCTGCCATGTTTATAGACATTAATGATGCAGAGAAGGTAATTGTGCCCTAAAGCACCACTCAAAAAGGCAGAACCTGGAATAATTTTTGGTTTTTCCTGAAATTTAATTGTGGGCAGATTGGGCTATTGAACAGAAGGATGGGAAGGGCCTTTTCATGCTCTTTTTTTTTTTTATTCTTTGCTTGTTTGAGTATTTTGGGTGTGAAATGAGGCTTGTCATCTACGCTGGTTAAAAAGCCTCCACTCCTCCATTTATTATGCATTCTTTTTTCAGGGAATGCTTATTACTCATGCACAGCCAGGAGTATGAGCATCACAGATGCATTAAGAACCATTTACTTAACCTTAAAATAACCAATCAGAGCTTAAGAAAATATCATACAGGTATTTACAAGTATTACCTGCAGGTATAAATCAGGCCATGACTGAACAAGTCTCTCTGACAGCTTCTGGTGAGGACCCGACCACAGTCAGAGCACTTCCACTCGGTTCCTTTTGCTGTTCCTGGGTGTCCTCACCACTAAAGGCTGTGCCAGTTCCTGTCTCAAATATAACACATTGCATCACAGGTGGGTGGAATGTATCTCACCTAACTTTGGAAGGCTATAACATGCCTACATCATTTCTAGAGCATGACGGATCTGGACTTCTGTAGGAGTGGACGGTACGAGAGGGGTGGTTTTCAGCAATTACCTGTTTCCTCCTTTAGATTACAGCAGAACTCTCAACTCTGGATCTGGATGTTGCAGATTTTCACATTGCAGACTTCCCCCTGTTACACAGGCTCAGACAAGTACTCGATTTCAGGGTCAGGTTCCCCAGATTTCTATTCTGCATCTCATAATGCTTGCAACATCATGCTACCTACCTGTGTACACACCGTGCTGTCTTCATCCATCTCTTTTTACTTAGGGATCCTTGAGGGAATTCTGCATCTGTCCTGCAGGTTGGACATCTTTTTCCTCTGTATTCAGAAATTTAAACGATTCCTGATTAGGAATCCAACTGATGGGTGTGCTGACGTGTAGACAACAATTTTTGTTTGAATGGGACAAACACTTCAGAAGAATGGCAGTTTGTCACGTTTCACTGAGCAACATCTTGGAGAACAGCAAATAACTCCTGAGTGGCAGGATCATGTTGTAGTGGTGACTTAAATAACAAGATGTGATTACAGAACATTTTGGTATGAAAAGACATGTTCTTGAAGTTTTATTGTGAGCTTGCTCCAGCCTTGCAGCACAGATACCAGAATGAGAGGTGCTTGGGTAACAGGGCAAAGGGCTTTGACTACACTCTACAACCCTGCTACCCTCATCTGCTGCTGCTCAGGAGGCATCGTGCCTGAGGTTAGGAAAGCTGTCATAGATAACCACTTTTGTAAGACCATGAAGCATATCCTTCTTCACAAAGCTGTGATCCTGGATGTGTTTTGAAGCAGTCATTATTGTGAACTGAATTAGGGGCAGTACTGAATGTTAGGGCCACAAAAAATGATCTGAGGGCTTGAGCATCTCTGCTGTGAGGCCAGGCTGAGAGAGTTGGAGTTGCTCAGACTGGAGAAGAGAAGGCTCTGGGAAGACCTTATTGTGTCCTTTTAGTGCTTAAAGGGGGCCAACAAGAGTCAGAATCATAAAATGGTTTGGGTTGAAAGGGACCTTTCAAAGTCATCTAGTCCAACCCCCAAGAAAGATGAGGACAATCTTTTTAGCAGGGACAGGACAAGGGGTCGTGGTTTTAAACTAAAAGAGGGGAGATTTAGACTGGAAAAAAGGAAGAAATATTTTAACCTGAGGGCAGTGAGAGCCTGTCCCAGGATGCCAGGAGAGGTGGTTGCTGCCCCATCCCTGGCACCATTGCAGGTGAGGTTGGCTGGGGCTCTGAGCAACCTGCTCTAGTTGCAGATGGCTCTGCTCAGTGCAGGGGGGTTGGACTAGATGACCTTGAAAGTTTTCTTCCCACACAAACCATTCTATGATTCTGTTAGATGTGGCTGCTGGACACCTACTCCAGTTCTGGCCTTCTTCACAGTATCCCAGTTATTCATCCACTTACAGAGTCCTCTTTTCATCGTTAGGCACATGCTGCTGAGTTGCCAGAGTTAGTCTGCTGACTATAAAACTGCAAAAAGAGGTTGCATGACATACATTTTATCTTAAAGATCTCTCCCGATCCAGGCGATTCTGTGATTCTATGGTTGTTTCAGCATTAAAGGTTCAGGCAGCGTTATTCTTTCTTGATTGGCATAAGCAACATACTGGGGACTCAAATGCCTGCAGAGATTCTCAAATATTGGGTAACCGAGGAGGTTAAAGGGGAAAAAAAAATCCATAAATCCTGAAAGATCAGGCGTAACAAGTTGAAGTGAGTACAGGAGTTATCAAGCAGGAGACAAGCCACACTCTCAGCTGAGAGGCAGCACAGCACCCTGACCATGAAGTCTGAGTGACTACATTTCATGCAGGGGAGCTAAACTGAAAGACTGCTGAACATGAGCTTAAATCTTAGCTATCTCAATGTTAGATTTTGGTATTTGAATGTCTCTATGTATGACATTTCTCAGCACAAAGATAGGCAACTACAACTTTAGTTAACTGCACCGTGAAAGGGACACAATCTGATACTTTGCTTAAAGGAGACCTCATCACTCGAGGCTTCATGGTGACAGGGTCTTCATCTGAGCATCGTTACCTGTCTGCCAAGGTCAGGCTGGTTCCTGAGGCTCCCACGAGTGCCCCTTCCCTAGAGGTACCCCATTGCACAAAGGGCTGTGGCACCAAACTCTTCTCCTTCCCCCTGTGGATGATGCCTCTCTGTCTCCAGTATAACATAGTGGAGAGGCTGGTTTTCTTCCATTTTCAGTTTTTGAAGTGTTTCTTGGTACTAATGGTGGGAAAATTCTTACTAAGAGTATCAGACCTGCCATACGGGATCAAGTAGCAGACTGATCCACTGAGTCCAGTATTGTCTGTCTAATAACAGCCTGAAGAAACCTCAGAGTAAAACTCTGCTGTCTTGTTTTCCCTTCCCCTCCAATTATTAAAAAGGTAAAGAATCAAGGATGTGAAACCACGTGGACTAACACAAGGTGAACTGCTTTTTTTTGTAAGAGTACTAACTTACATTTTGCAATAAGAGATCATTTTGAAATTGTCAAAAGGACAGGCTTGCCCAGGACAGTGATGGAGTCCCCATGATCCCTGGAGGGGTCTCAAAGCCGCGGAGATGTGGTGCTGAGGGACGTGGGTTAGTGGTGCCCTGGCAGTGCTGGGGCAATGGTTGGACTTGATGATCTGAAAGGCCTCTTCCAACCAAAACAATTCTATGATTCTAAAATTCTTAAAGGGAAAAAAAACCCCAAACCAACAACAAAATACCCAAAGTCAATTATTGACTAATAGTTTTGGTGGTTTTTTATTTTGAAGAATTTATTGCATTCCCTAAATGACTATCCCTTCTCCATCCTCAAAATGCTCATGCAGCTGATCTGTACCCAGACTTACCCCATCCTACACACAGGTCTGTAATTTGGGTAGACTTTCTGATCAGTTCTGGAAATGGGGATATACTAGTTCATTAAACATGGCTATGTTGCAAGCCAATTAAGCTGATTTGTGTCCTTTATCAGTGGGAGTAAAGACCAATGTCTTTTCTGTGTGTTATTTGAGACAAAAGGGACGTAAAAATATTATCTGAGCAAGGAAAACACACCAGAGAGTATTAAACTCAGTGGTGCCATGATACTGTGATGGATATCTATCCTCCAGAGCTTTGGGCAGGTATTTTATAGTCGGTGATAAAATAAATGGCATGTTTGGCATTCACAGAAAAGGTGATCTGGGAACCAGAGGAACACAGAAGAGATTCCTTTTATCAACTTTTCACTAACTGATGTGCAAAACCAAGGAATGGATTTTGTTCCTGGCCATACCTGTGTAAACCTTCAGTAGTCATGGCCTCGGAGACTGAGGAAATTGCTGTGACAAAAGGTGGCCTTTGCATTTCAGAGAAGTGAATCTCAAAATCTGTGCGCTATTAGTTTTATTTTTTTGGAACATCTGCTTTTCTAATTTATTTTACCTTAAAATGGTGTGTGTCAGTCTCCACCCCACACCTGGGATGAATGATATTTAAATATGAAACCAGCTGGCCCTAGGTTATTCTAAGTGGACTGTTGCCACATTAATGAATAATAGATGACATGAACTTCTCTGTGGGCTATAAGTGGAAACTTTGAGGCTAAATTTCTAGCAGATCCAGCTGAAAATTATGCCTCCCATCTAACCAAAGTCTTTTCCCTCACTTGATATTGAGAGGCCACATCCATTGGAAAGGCCTGCCCAGGGAGCTGGTGGAGTCACCATCCCTGGAGGTGTTTAACAGCCAGGTAGATGTTGTGCTTAGGGACATGGTTTAGTGGTTTTGATAGGGCTAGGAGTAAGGTTGGACTTGATGATCTTGAAGGTCTTTTCCAGCCAAAACTATTCTATGATTCTGTGATCCATCTGCAGGAAAGCCAGGGTAATCCCTGCTGTTATGAGACCCACAGTATTACAGAATCATTTTGGTTGGAAGAGACCTTTACGATCATCACGTCAACCATAAATAAACCATATGGCATGATCCTGGTATGCTGCAGTCATTCTAAACCTTCTGCCCCTGTAGCATGGAGGTAAAATCCATATTAACAGGGAAAGCAGTGTTGGTTAAGTTGCAGGTGGTTTGTGACATGGGGAAGGACCAATATCTAGCTTGTTCTAATGCAGCCAATCTACGCGTTTTGGTGCATCAGCCATGAAGAATTTCATATATAGATATAATTAGGATATCAGGGAACTGGCAATTTCTAATTCTGCTCTCACACTTGTCTGGAGCTGTTGCTGTTAGCTCCCACTCAGAGACAAATGTCCAACACTTCCTATGTATTTGACATGAAAAGAACCGCAGAAAAGAAGCAGAAACCTGATGGGGCTTGCAACCTAATTTGCAGCAATTTCTCAACCACACAAACTACAAAAAATCTATTAATAAACAGAGACAGAAAGCCAATAGAAAGCTGCTGTAAAGATATTCTGTACCACTTTGTAAGGCACAGCTGGGGTTTGTCCACTAGAAAAACTACAGGTAAGGGAAAATTTTGTTTAATCTTTCAGGAGAAGTACCAAATGCTTTCTTAAGACACTGTCCTGGAAAACAGAGAGCATGTCCGTATTTTTTCCAATACTTTGTGTTTAATCAAGATTTAATAGCACTGTACATTTTGTCATTATATACTTTGAAGAATCAGAGTATTAATTTCTTCAAAGAATGATAGAATGATTAGGGTTGGAAGGGGCCTTTAAAGAATGTCTAGTCCAAACACCTATGCTTCCTTAAAGCATTGGGTTACAAAATGCTTGCCAGGCACATTGTCTGCCACTAGACAATGAGAAAGACTGAGATTTAATGATGGACTAAAGTGATGAGTTTGGGAAGTGGCTTAAGCTTCCACTGGGCAAATGCTCACATATTTTTAAAGTGTAATTTGTCTGCAAAGGACTTGCCTGCTTAGCCAGACTCTGTTGAAGAAAATGGAACCAAAACAATTGTTTTCAGCATCCAGTTTAAACACAAGCACCCATAACTATTTAAATCAAGGGGATTTTTTTCCTGGGTATTGTTCAGTGGTTTTGTGCATATTTGTTTGTGTGGGACAAGCAGAAGAAATAGAAGGTGCCACAGAGAAGCAGAAAACGAACAACCAAAACCAAGGGGCAGAGTCTGAATAAACCTTGAGAATGTGACCCTGAAATGAATACAAGCCTACAACAGAGCCTTAGAATTAATGTCAGCTGGAACATGGTCTGGAAATAAGGTCAAAGTCCTAGTTTCCTTCTTTCAAATATCTGTTTCACACGTTCTGATGTAGTAGCTTGGGGTCAGAGAAGGGCCTGCTTGCTTATTCAAACGCAGGACTTTTTATTATGAGGAAAGGAAAGCTTAAGAAGGGATATAAAACATTTAAGCAAACATAGTACCCCCCTGAAGATGTTGTGATAATCCGACAGTTTCTTATTGAGTTTAGATCATCTACAATTAGGAGCTTGATATCTAACGTGTTTCCTACAGTTTTTATCAACAGGACTGTGTAAAACTCATGCATCTTCAGAAGGTGACTGGATGGTAGTTAGTGCCCCTGCTCTGAAATTATCCTTACAACTTTTTGCTTTCCCTGGGCATATTTGGTTGAACAGACACGCTCGAAACACAACAGACAAAGTAATACATCATATTATTGCAAACATTTGCTGCACACATTCCTTAAAAGCCCAGGTGAGTTAAGAAGCTTGCAACACAGCTCAAGATCATTTAATTTTTGAAAAACAATGCATGGCCTAAACATTCAAGATGAGAGCTTGAATAAAAGCTCAGAAGGCAAGACTTTTTAAATCCTAACAACTCTTACTGACACTGATATTTTTTGTGGGGATTGGTCTCTGCTCCCAAGGAACAAGCTACAAGACAAGAGGAAATGACCTCAAGTTGCACCAGGGGAGCTTTAGGTTGGAGCTGAGGAACAATTTCTTCCCCACAGGGGTTGTCCAGGCCTGTCCCAGGCTGCCCAGGCCAGTGGTGGAGTCCCCATGATCCCTGGAGGGGTTTCCAAGCTGTGGAGATGTGGTGCTGAGGGACATGGGTTAGAGGTGCCCTGGCAGTGCTGGGGGAACGGTTGGACTTGATCATCTGAAAGGACTCTTCCAACTAAAACAATTTGGTGATTCTATGATTTAATAAGACAGTCTTACTTGTGGAAACTAATATACATGGGAAACAATGTCCCTGCTATCAGTATATCAGATATGACACCAGGTGATGTTTCTGGGGGATACTGGTGGACATACAGGATGCCAGTCTCCAAACCTATTTACCTTTCAATTCGTTTATTTTATTCTGGTTGGCTGTTGTCTGGAGCAATGACAAACTGACGCCTTTTTGCGGATTAATCAGTGTTCTCTGGGACTATTCCATTACAACACATTATGGCTCAAATTTTGTGCTTGGCTGAAAATGAGCAATTAATCACAGTGGTCATTTGTCACAGGCTCTGTAACTGGAGAAACAAATCTACATATTCATATGTGCATGGAGTCTGCTCATGCGTGTTACCTGTTGCCACTAACATTTTCTGACAGTGATGCCATTGATTTTTATTTCTTTTGTACAGTAAAGAGCACGGGGAATCCAGTGGGGTGAGGTGAGTCATGAACTCTGTGCTTTCAATTCTTATGGTAGCAGTGAAAAATATCACCCCTTCTTTTTCTCTCTATGGTGTTAGAAAGTGCTTGAAGATGTGGTGAGGAAGAGCCATGGAAGTGGGTTCTTGCAGGTGAAAGAATAGTTCTTTAAACACGTGAAGTTCAATTTACTATAAATGATTGTTCCAACGTGAAGCTCTCTTTGAAGATCTGCATTAAATGCTCTTTCCCAGTTTGGTAAATATTTTCAGAAGCTTGTTGTTTTCAGCCAGCAAGGAACTGAAAACAAGGGTGGAAAAGAGGTGAGGATCTTACAAGCAATCTTAAAAATAACTTACTTTTGTCGTCCTGCACAACTGCTTCTCAAAAGCACACCGGGGAAAGCTGCACATTAGAGAATAAGGACTTAACTGGGATTCAGCTGAAAGGAAAAGGAAACAACAGCATGCACATGCTGCACTTGCACTCCCAGCTGCTCTGTATCAGCTAAAACTTTACCTTGCTGTAAATGGGAGAAGGCTTAGACCCAAAGCGTGGCTGTTTTGGAAACCAGCAGCAGACTTAAGTTGCTATGAAAATGAGATTCTGAAAGACTAGGAGATCAGAGCCTGTTTTGTTCGAATGGACCTCTTCATTGTCACAGAATCAGTCATGGAATCCCAGTATGGTGAGGTTGAAGGGACCTCTGGAGATGCTCTGGTGCCACCCTCCTGCTCCATCCAGCAGGGTCACCCAGAGCAGGGGCCCCAGCATCGCAGTGTCCAGGTGGGTTTGGAATCTCTCCAGACAAGGAGACTCCACAGCCTCTCTGGGCAGCCTGGCATGGCCTCTGACACCCTCACAACAAAGAACTTTCTCCTCTTGTTCAGATGGAACCTCCTGGGTTCCAGATGGTGCCCATTGCCCCTTGTCCTGTCACTGGGCACCACTGACAAGAGTCTGTCCTCATCCTCTTGCCCCCTGGGGCCCTTTATCTCTTGCTCAGCATTGCTCAGCTCCCCTCTCAGGCTGCTCTTCTCCAGCTGAACAGCCCCAGGGCTCTCAGCCTTTCCCCAGCACAGAGATGCTCCAGTCCAGATATGTCCAGATATACCAGTAAAAAGCAGGAACACTCAAGCCTGGTCTTCACTTGTTCTTTTGCTTTAGGCTCAGCTTTGTCACATGGAAAAATACCTGATTTTATAAGTAGGACCTTCCCTCACGGGGACATCCTTGCCTGCACTTAATGTGGGCCTTGTTTCAGTGAGGATGGACTGGGTATCCTCTGGAGGTCCTGTACTGCTTCAGCTATAATAATATCATCTTTGGCTAATGTAGGGCTTTGGCCATTGCTTTACATGAGGGAAATGGCAGAGCTTGACATCAGTTCTGATGTAAATGGTAAACTTATTTCTACTCTGTGGGGGAAGCAACAAACTTGTGCTTTTCTCTTTTTCTTTTTCTTTTTTTTTTTTTCTTTTTTTTTTTTTTTTTTTTTTTCTTTTTCCTTTCTCTTTCTCTTTCTCTTTCTCTTTCTCTTTCTCTTTCTCTTTCTCTTTCCTTTTCCCTTTTCTTTTTCCTTTTTCTATTAATATTCATTGAGATGAGGAAGGTTTTGTGTGTCCTCTGCACTTTCTGGCTGCTAAATTTGAAAACCAGAATTTTCATATGGTTATCAGTGATATTGGTATTGTCAGCCAATATGTAACCCTACCTAAATTATTATTTTTACTGCTCCAGTACTAAATTTGGCCTAACCCATTTAAGTCATTTTTAGAGACAGATTTGCATTTGAGCTGATTATGTGAGTGCCAAGTTTCAGCCTACGATGACTGAAACCAGCTGAATAGTGAAAAATTGAGTGACACCGTTTGTAAAGGAAACAGCTCCTTACCCTCGCTGACAGCTCTGTGAATATGAGGATGCAATCATTGAAGGATGATCAGCCTGACTCGCAGTTATTACTACGGAGGTTCCTAATTTCTTGCCTTCCTCCGGCACTGGAACATGTCCTGAAGTTTTACACTGCTCAATTTTAATTCTCTTTCCTCTAAGTGGCATCTTGTAAAGGGCCACAATTATTTATCATATGGCTCATGTTTATTTTCATAGGGCTGTGCTCTGCCTTTGGGCATAGCCTTCAGACAGAGATGCTGCAAGATGTTGTGCTAGAGCAAGGGTAGCTCCAGGAAATAACATGCTCCAGACATTCCAGTGAAGCACATTTTTCCTTGTTCATCCCTTTATCTGGTTAGCAAGTTGCTATTAGCCTGCGTAGCAATGAGTTTGGCCAGTCCTTAAATAGTGAGAGCGTGTGGGACAAACATTGGTGCTTTACAAAAGGTGCTTTCTTGGGGTTTTGGAGGTTCCCTCCTTTTCTTTTTTGTTTTTGTTTCCATTTCATAATTTCTCTCCTGTTCTGTGTTCTAATTCACTCCTATGGAAGTGAGTCTGAGCTCTGCAGTAGGCAGGCTCAAGTAGAGAGATGGGGTTGGTCTCTTCTCCCAAGGAACAAGTGACAGGACAAGAGGAAAAGGCCTCAAGTTGCCCCAGGGGAGATTTAGGTTGGACATGAGGAAAAATTTTTTCCATGAAAGGGTTGTCAATGCCCTGAAACAGGCTACCTAGGGAAAAGGTTGAATCACCATCCCTGAGAGTGTTTAAATGTCATGTAGAGGTGGTGCTGAGGGACATGGTTTAGCAGTGAATTTGGTAGAGTTAGGTTAGTGGCTGGGCTTGATGATCTTAAAGGTCTTTTCCAACCTAAATGATTCTATGATTCTATGATAAGTTCACATTCACAGTCTCTGTGGTCCTCCCTGAGGGTTTGTCTCACATCACGGCTCTAATTTACAGAGGGAAATCCACAATTTTCTCTTAGGAAGTCTGATGAAATCAGACAAATCCTGGCATATTTAGTCCAAAGGGCAAAGTGTCAATGTCACCAACGGTTTTCATGAACTACATAGTGTATAATTTTTCTGGCAGCACATCATGAAGGTACAATTTTTGTATTTGGAGCATTTCCACCCTCTACTTTAAAAAAAAAATAAATAAATTTTGGAGAATATATTTATTAGTTCTTTAAAGTAGATCTTGAATTTTACACCTAGATGCTCCTCTACCTGTGCATGGCTGAACAGATTTGAAACAGAATCACAGAGTGGTTTGGGTTGGAAGGGCCCTTTCAAGGTCATCTAGTCCAACCCCCCTGAACTGAGCAGGGACATCTGCAACTAGAGCAGGGTGCTCAGAGCCCTGTCCTAATATTAAAAAAAATCACATAGAATCTACATCCATTCCTCAGTACCTCTGGGTGTGTAGCATTTATTCACATTTGCCTGCAGAAGGAAATAAGGAGCTAAAGAGAAGGGACAGCCTCTGTTCTCTCTATGCTGTTGGGTATAGATCTGGTGCTCAACATATTGAAAAAAAAACAAACTAAAACCAGACAAGCAAACAAATAACAAAAAAAAACAAAAAACAAAAAACAAACAAACAAAAAAAAACCCCAAAAAACAGGAAAAAAAAAAAGCTTTGCAGAAAATAATTAGCTTTACACAGGAGTTTTACCCATCATTTTATGTCTCCTTGCTTCTGGGACTTGCAACACAACATGGATTTATTTTCCAAGGTAAAAAAAAAAAAAAAAAAAAAATATATATATATATATATAACTTTGGAACATTTTTGTATGTATGCTCTTTATTAATGGCTGCTTTTTTACAGAATCACAGAGTTGTTATATATGTAATATATATGATATTATATATTACTTTGGAATATTTTTGTATATATGCTCTCTATTAATGGCTGCTTTTTTGTGTCTGAATTCACAATCTCTCATGTCATCCTCTGATTTACTCGGGTGATACCAGTTTTCTGGCAAAGAAATCTTGACCTGTCAGGTATCAACATCTGGAGTTGGATGGGATGGGACAGCCTTAAGAGGACTTGACTGCTTGGTTCTGCTGTAGCTTTTCCACAGGCTTTGGTTTAGCTTTGTTAGACATTCTGTGCCTCAGATTTTATACACTGTTTGATGTGCCTCTTTATACACTATTCATGTTCCCATCAGCACAATGTTGAATTCTGGCATCTTTCCAAGGACTGGTAGCACTCGGCTCCAAAATGAGACTGAAAAGGAAAGAGGGGTAGAAATAGAGCATATTTCTCATTTTTTGCTCAGATTTATCTGACCATTGACCTACTTCATTTTCTCACATAACATGAGAGATAAAAGTGGATTGATGAAATAATTTCTACACATATCTGAGTGCAAGTGAAATGTAATGGAGGGAATACAATCTTAAGGAGACTGAGACATATTCAGTGTTGGTTTTGTGCCAGCCAGGGGTGGTATTGACTTGACTGGAGTTTTCTTATGGAGTAACCTGAACAGGTTGTATTAGTTTGTATTAGTGAAAAGCTGCTATGATCCTTCAGACACTAAGGCTTGGGCAGTGATGCAAGGAGCAGATGGCATTTGAGAAGGTGATGTTTTGGCAGTGGCACCACCCTTTATAAGAACTTCTGCATTAGTTCCTGGATGCAATCAGTTCTGATGTTAATAGACAGCTAATCTGTATCTTCAGGGATATACCATGAAGGACTGTTAATATCAACGCCTTCCCTCCATGAGGGTAACTTCTGCATGGCTCACATTTTGCCTCCTTTACCAGTAAAGAGTGTCTCCTCCTGCAGCTTCAGCTGCTGGGACCAGTGCTGTTTAATGACTTCATCAATGACATAGGCAGTGGGATCAGGAGCACTCTCAGCAGGTTTGCAGATGACACCCAGCCGAGTGGTGGGTTGACAGGACCCATCCAGAGGGACCTGCATGAGCTGGAGAAGCGGGTCCATGTGAACCTCAGGAGGTTCAACAAGGCCAAGGGCAAGGTCCTGCCCCCGGGTTGGGGCAATCCTGGGTGCATACACATGCTGGGGGGAAGGGCTGGAGAGAGCTCTGGGGAGAAGGACTTGTGGGTGCTGAGGGTGAGCAGCTGGAGCTGAGCCGGCCCCGTGCGCTGGCACCCAGCAGGCACTGGCACCCTGGGCTGCACCCCCAGCAGCGTGGGCAGCAGGGGAGGGGGGGATCCTGCCCCTCTGCTCCCAGGGCTCTGGGGGGAGAGAGAGAGAGACCCCCCTGCAGTGCTGGGGCCAGCTTGGGAGCACAGCAGAGAGAGGGACCTGTTGGAGTGGGGCCAGAGGAGCCCCAGCAATGCTGGGAGGGCTGGAACCCCTCTGCTGGGAGGACATTTATACTGGCAAAGTTAAACTGATCAGATTTTCTGAACATCTCTGAATTTTTCCTTGTTTTTACAAAAAGCAAGCATTTGAGGTTAGTGAAAACCACAACAGCTCGGGAATGCGGGAAGATAAAAATCAAAAGGTAAGACTCTTGTTGCTGCGACACATTTTTAAGAGGCTTCCTTGTACTCATGTGATAGTAAGAATGTGGGACATGCAGAAGCCAAAGAGGGAGAATTTCTTATCAGGTATTTTGAGGACAGCTGAAATACTGTCCAAATAATTCTGGTGAAACTATTCATGTTCCAGACTCATGAGGAAACGAAACAAAAAAGGAGCATAGTTTCTCAATTCTGTTTTGCTCTTGTCTCAAAACAGTAAGTATCAAGGCTACAATTTGATCTGGTTTGATTCAGATAGAGTCTATCACTGAGGTAGATGCACCCTGCAGAAGAACAATAAAATATAGAGTAGAGAAAGAAACACACTTGCTGAAGAGGCAGATGAAAAGACAAAAACTTGCCTGTCTCATTTATTTATTTAGAGCTATAACAACTTCTAGAAGCACCTCTGTGCTCTGAATCCCATCTCATGAATTAAAATACCCACTAATATGCAATATTGGAAGGACAGCTCATCACAGTTCAGCACATAAATATTCAACAGTTATCATGAAGAAAAAGAAGCTGAAGGCTGTTCAGCTCTCAACCCAGTCTTCCCTAAGAGCCTGGGGAAAAGACAAATTTTGAAGGTTAAAAAGAGATAAAGAGAAAAAAAAAAAAATCTGTAGAAAATGGTGGTAAAAGCACCAAAGTCAAGGCCACCACATAGAGTGGGCTGTTCAGAAGGCCTTGCTCAGCATGGCACTTATGGATTTCATAGAGTCACAGAATCATAGAATACCATGTTGGAAGAGAACTCAAGGCCCATCTGGTCCAATGTTTCTTGTGAAAAGCAGGGTCTAGGTAAGATGCCCAGCTTCCTGTCCAGCCAAATCTCCACCCCTTCCCTGGGGAGATGATTCCAATGGCTGATTGTCCTGGTTGTGAAAAATCTTCCTCTTGTGTCCAGTCGGACTATCCCCAGCAGTAACTTGTATACATCACCCCTCATCTTTTCCATGTGACCCCTTGTAAAAAAGGAGTCTTCACCTTTTTTGTAGCACCCTTTAAATACTGGCACATGGTGATAAGATCCTGGAACATGGTGATAAGGTCCTGGAACATGGTGATAAGGTCCTGGAACATGGTGATAAGATGGTGATAAGATACTGGAACGTGGTGATATGCTTAGTGGTGAATGAGAAAATGATCCCATGGCGTATTCAGTCATTCATCTGCCTAAGTTTCTGAGGTGTTGCTCCTGAATGTGTGCTTGGTCACAGTGAGGAACCTGAATTTAAAGCATGCAGCTCTTCTCTTGGTCAGCTCTTGGTGCAAGGGAGAAGGCAATTCTTAATGAGGATGAGAGGTAGATTTCAACGCTGTGTATTAAACACAGTCTCTTTAATAAAGGAGAAGGTGCCTGAAAATTAAAATGCCAAGAATTTCCTTCTCTGGAAGCAACTTTCTGATCCCAAGTCAGTGTTGCTGAGAAAAAACAATTTATAATTGTATTGGTTCTTTCTGCAGTCCATTTCAGTGGTCATTCTGACTAACCAAATGGTGACTTATTCTAGTTTATCGACGTAAATGTAACTGTCATGAGCTCTGACGATACCTGATGATAAGTTTTCTCTACAAATGCTTGCTGCCAGGGGACAAACAGGAGGAAAAAATGCATTGGGAGGCAATAGCAGGTTGGCCAGATATCTTGCTGAGCAGCCTACCTCTGAGATCAGCTAATCTTAGATGCTTCAGAGATTTAACTTTAATAATATGAAATGTATAGAAAAAAATATTCATTCCACAATATATTTCCCAGTTTGGCTTGGATTTCAAGGTGTGACAATTACGTTTCCATCCCAGTGTAATTGTACCTCTTTCCATTCATTACTCCCTACCTATATATCAAACTTTTCGGAATCCTGCTAAATAACAGGAAAAAAAATAATACCCAGCTCACTGCTGCTCAGTATTTTTAATTTTGGTTGTTTCTAGACAATGTTATCAGTTCGGTGTGGAGGTCAATGCTGATGCTGGTTCCCTTCACTCCACTGAAGTTCAAACAAATATTTCACATTGTTGTTCTGCTAAACATCATGAAAAGGCACAGGTTTCTTCTTCACAGCAGGTAATCCAAACAGACCGGGACAAGAATAGAAAAGTAATTTCTACCTACTTTAACAAGTTTCATTATCTTCCACTAATTTTCTGATGGATATCACCAGATGAGTGGAGAGGCCCTTAGTTCAGAGTTAGCACAAGGTAGAAGAATACCATGGTCTATACCATCATAGAATCATGGAATGGGTTGGGTTGGAAGGGACCTTAAAAGGTCATCTAGTCCAACCCCCATGTGGGGAGCAGGGACATCTGCCCCTAGAGCAGGTTGCTCAGAGCCCCGGCCAACCTCACCTGCAACGTGATGGTCACTGGCTAGAGTTGCTATAGCCTGGACTTCACTGGACAGTGAACTGCTTTGTCAAGAGCAGGATCTAGAAGAGATACTGCTGTCAGTGTGTTAGGAACGTACAGGCAGAGCCTATAGCCAGTGTCAGTTGCTATGGGTGTTAAAAACCAGTACTGTTTAAGTATTTAAAGACATTTTGTTGAAAACAATGCACAATACTATTAGAAAGAAGAGTGATTTTAGAAGCCTTGGGGAAGTTCATGAGTAATTATGGCTGGGATGGTAGAGTAAGGTAAGGTGGTGTCTCTAACCATATGAGTGCTTCTTTCTTTAACAGTCCTTCATTTTCTTTAAGAGATCTTTTATATAATGAGCTCCTGTGTGTATTAGTGAAATGTCAAGGCACATGTTTCCCCCAGGAAAGGTGGCTGAGGAACCAAAGGTGTAATAATATACGTAGGATTAGCCCGTCCTGGTTTTGTGCCAGTCTGTGGTTTTGCTGAGTTTAAAAGCACTCAGATTAGAAATAGTTTGGTACCTTTATTTGTCAGAAGCTACTTGGGAGCAAGATTTTTAATGAGTTAAACGCTGCTTGGAGCGAAGAGACTGCAGACTTTGTTTTTTATATGTCTCTGTCACAGAGAAATCTAAAATACTGCACCAAATGAAGAGAAAAAGAAAGACCATTTTCTCTGCCTTATCCTCTGGGAGAAGTGAGTCTCTAAATGGCTCTTTCTTCCCATTCCTCTCCTTCACCAGCATTTATTTTCTGCGAGGACGTTCCATGTTTTACCCTTACTTTCTAACGTTTGATAGGCTGTCTAAATGAAATCAAAAAGCGATAGGTTTTGTAACAGCATCATCTGGTAGAAGCTGGAAGCAAAACAGAACTGTGCAAAATACAGCTCCTTCAAGATCAAAATGTGTGAAGAAAGTCTGCTGAAAATTACCATCAAAAGTATTCAAGCGGGAGAGGAAGAAGGATGCTTCTGATTTAGGGATCAGTTCTCAACAGCATGTGGCTGTCCTGAAGAGCTGGAGGGAAAAGAAACTTTAGAGAAGGGGAACCAAAAAAATATTTGGTCATAATTTATGGCCGTGGCTTCTTGGTTGGTTGCCCCTGTGTGATACCCCACCAGCCCTCTGCTCTGGGCCTGCCACCCTCGGGAACCCCTTGGCTTCTGTGCCGTGCCCCTCTTTGCCATGATGTTGAACTGCCTCAGCCCGTATGTAGACTGCAGATTTTTGGTCTGAGGGCTTTCTTAGAGGTGCACAGGTGCATATAGGTAGGTGTGCAACTGAATGGCATAGACAGAATCTTCCCTGTTTAGGGACAATGTCTGTCAGAGCTCCTGGGGGAACAGCGAGGTGGGGGTTGGGCTCTTCTCCCAAGGAATGAGTGACAGGAGAAGAAATGGCCTCAGGTTGTGCCAGGGGTGGTTTAGGTTGGAGCTGAGGAACAATGTCTTCCACACAAGGGTTGTCCAGGGCTGTCGCAAGATGCCCACGGCAGTGGTGGAGTTCTTGTGGCCTCTGGAGGGGTTTCAAAGCCCCACATGGAGATGTGGTGCTGAGCGACATGGGTTAGTGGTGCCCTGGCAGTGCTGGGTTAACGGTTGGACTCCATGACCTTAAAGGTCTTTTCCAACCAAAATGATTTGATGATTCTATGATACTATGACTCTATGATTCTATGATAGGGGGTCCCACCGGGTGTGTCAGGGCAGATCCAGTGCCCAACCCACCACCCCAGCCAGGAGCAGGGCAGCCAGTGTGCACTGGGGCAGCCCCAGCCCTCACCTCCCTGGAGATGGGGACAGTCTGAGGCCAGGCAGGGATGCAAGTCAGGAGCTGGGGCCCAGACAGCAGGGTGGGTGTAGCTTGTAAGAGGGCCTAACATGAAGGCAGCTCCCCCAGGCAGGAACCATCCCACAGGGTTCCGTTGGGACCTGCTCTTCCAGGTTGTGTTTTATTCAGAGGCAGGTTGCTGAGGCATTGTTTGGGTTCCCCATATTTAAACAAACTTAGAGCTCATTTGCAGCAGAGACGGATGAGGGTGGATGTCTGGGCAATGCTGACTGTGAGACTGCTCACACGTGGGGTTGCCGTGGCTATGGCTGCGTGCGATGTGGGCTCCCGCTTTCCGATGCTCAGCTCTGCCAGAGCTCAGTAAAGAGGAAGGAGAGTGAATCAGATGCCTGAAATTAGATGGCTGTGAAGCCTCTTCTGGTTTCGTATCTACCTCAAAGGATATCTCAAAGGGCAGGCTACAGTCGCAAGACAGGCAGTCATAGTCAGTGTTAAACTCTTCTGTAGGCTCTACATCTGGACTTTACATCTGGAAGACAATGCTCCATGCTGCTCACACCCTGCCTCGTATCTCCACAGAGCAGCTTGTACATAAAGCTCCTGGTACCAAGCCTGCACAGCAGCAGTTCCCTCGTCATCAGGGGGAGCAACGCTGGCAGCAGAGAGACAGCAGATACCAGCTGATGGTTCAAACAGCAGCTGCAGCATCCTCGGAGTCACTGACTCCCACTCAAAGACCTTGCCTGAACCTGTTCAACGTGCAGCAGGCAGGGCACGTGCATCCATAGAGGAGCTTACTCTAGACAGAGAAACAGCTGGCCGTGGGTAGGAGAAGGTCTTTACCCTACTGAGACAGGTGGAGAGGGAACAGGGTCCTTCCAAGTGTCAATAACATCCATAAACCCTTTGAGGGGGAAGGGGCAAAGCAGTGGGAATGGGAGAGGTTGCAGCACAGAGCAGGACTAATGCAGTGGACATCAAGGAACAAGAAGACCTGTCTGTCATCTGGTCATTCAAGAGGTGAGGAGCCCAGGCTCACACTGGGGAGCAGGATCTGCACTGGAACGGGGTAGGCTGAGCTGGGACCCCATTACTGGGTGGCTGCACCTTTGGCTTTACCGCTTGTATTGGGTAGGAGGCTATGGGAATTGAATTGTTTATCTGTAGAACTTCAAAACCTCTTTCCAAAACATATTGTAACAAAATGGTTGGACTTGATGATCTTAAAGACTTTTTCCAACTGAAAAGACACTGTGATTCTATGAAAATACACTGAGATCTTTACAAGGCTGTATTTGTGTTTTTAAATATATATGTGTTTGTTTTCCTGTATTTATATGTTCGTATAAAAAAAAATACAGAGGAAATACATGACATAAGGGTAAAATATGGGGTTGTGAACCCTTCTCCTATGAAGACAGGCTGAGAGAGCTGGGGGTGTTCAGCCTGGGGAGGAGAAGGCTCCGAGGAGACCTTCTGGTGGCCTTTCAGGACTTGAAGGGGCCTGTCAGAAAGATGGGGACAGACTTTTGAGTAGGGCCTTTTGGGACAAGACAAGGGGTGATGGTTTAAACTAAAGGAGGGAGATTTAGACTGCAGAGAAGGAAGAAATTTCTTTCTGCTGAGAATGGTGAGAGCCTGTCCCAGGTTGCCCAGAGAGGTGGTGGCTGCCCCATCCCTGGCACCATTGCAGGTGAGGTTGGCTGGGGCTCTGAGCAACCTGCTCTAGTTGCAGATGGCCCTGCTCCCTGCAGGGGGGATGGGCTGGATGACCTTGAAAGGTCCCTTCCCACCCAAACCAGTCTGTGATTCTATGATTCTATGGTCAAGTATTTGTACAGAACAGTAAAGAGGTCTGGAATAGAAAGGGGTAATAGTTTTTAGTGACTGAGATGCACCATTACAACTTCTAAAACCCTCTTTAATATTGTGTTGCTTGGCCGTTACTTTCTAGAAGGTCTTACCTGATATATGACTGAATACCACACGTGGCTTTTCAGGTGGAAGTATTTCCTAGCTGTTAGTAGACAGTCAGCATAGCTGAGCAGAGGGTTTCACCAGGCTTTCTCCGGCTTGCCTGGCCAGTGGCCTCAGCACTCCTCCCAGTGGCCCTCTGCTCTGCTAGTGTTTAATGGTCAGCCTGAGAGACCAAGGAGGATTGTCCTTTCAAAATGGACTAGATGTTGGTGAAGCAATAACTGCTCCTTTTGATACCAGTTTCCACGGATCTGGAGGAGAAACTGGGAGGTGAAAACTGTTTGTCATTCTTGCTGGTAAATCTGCTGGGCTAAATCTGAAAAGAAAAGGTCCGAAATCTCCAGGCAAAGCTTGCTCATTCTAAAGAATCCCTCTAAACCTATGTCAGCTGGAGACGGATGGATGAGCTATTGCACATGTACTGCATGGACTTGTGCCAGGCGCTTCTGCAAGGCCCTCAACACAGGACACTGAGGTTTTAGGGTTGAGGAGTGAGTCTGAATCTGCTCCACTGGTTGGTTTGGGGAGAATGGTTGTAGCACATACTGCCATACTGGGGTATTATGTGTAACGTCCAGAGCACAAGTGAGCAGCAGCTGAGGGAACTGGGGTGGTTCATCCTGGAGCAGAGGAGGCCCAGGGGAGACCTTCTGACTCTCAACAGCTCCCTGACAGGAGGATGGAGCTAGGTGGGCTCATTCTCACAAGGAACAAGCAACAAGACAAGAGGAACTGGCCTCAAGTTGCCTCAGGGGAGGTTTAGGTTGGAGCTGAAGAACAATTTCTTCCCCACAAGGGTTGTCTAGGCCTGTCCCAGGCTACCCAGGGCAGTGGTGGAGTCCCCATGATCCCTGGAGGGGTTTCCAAGCCATGGAGATGTGGTGCTGAGGGACATGGGTTAGTGGTGCCCTGGCAGTGCTGGGTTAATGGTTGGACTTGATCTGAAAGGTCTCTTCCAACCAAAATCATTCTATGATTCGACATGCTTGTTCATTGGTTTTTTTTTTTTCCTCCTATGTAGCCTGTCAGTAATCAGAGACCAGAACTGGCACAAGACAGCTTCTGGACTAAGATTGCTTCATATATTAGTTAGATCTGATAGATAGGTAGATATTAGATCTGATAGCCAAGAGAGCTGTGCTAGTTGAGGATCTGGTCCCTTTTTTGATATGTTGTAGTGAGACTCTGGAAATCTTTGGGGTGTCTGAAATCAGTGAGGCAAAGCTGAGTGGTTCCTGTATTTGCTTCATATCCATGTCTGGAGTCCTTGCAGAAGTTCATGCTCTGGATATGCTTCTAGATCCAACATCACTGTTTGTCCAAAAGGGCTAGTAAGGAAATACTATTATTCAACAGCCACTCTAACAAGAGAGAAGTGAATTAAAATCATCTTTAGAAGGTTCTTAACCAAGATTTCCCACATCTATTCTTTCTGCTCGCTGGAGCAGGGAAAGGTGCAAGATTATTACTCTTTGGGTTAAAAATGAATCACTCCCCTGCTTTGCTGTTCCTCAGATGTTCTTTTATTACACTTGCAGAGTGATAACAGATATAGATAATAACCCAAACTCCCAAAATTTCTCTGGTCTTAGTGCGAAGATTTAATGCATTAAAAATGGGAAGAGTTATATCTAATCTTTGCTAAGAAAAGCTTTGAGATACCACAGGATGTCCAATTCTAGCAGAGCTGTATCCAGGGCTGCCATCTGCTACACTGAACCAATGCCTTTCCAACTCTAGTCCAATACAAATCAAACCTAGCAGAGAAAAATTAGAGGTGAAGTGTCCAAAACAATCCAGAGAACATGAAGATCACAAAAGAAAGTTCATGCCTCATTCATATGTCAGTAAGGATCTATCCACTAGCAAAGGGCTGTCCCAGGCTGCTCAGGGCAGTGGTGGAGTCCCCATGATCCCTGGAGGGGTTTCGAAGCTGTGGAGATGTGGTGCTGAGGGACATGGGTTAGTGGTGCCCTGGCAGTGTTGGGTTAATTGTTGAACTTGATTTTAAAGGTCTTTTCCAACCTAAAAATTCTGTGATTCTAAAAGAGCAGAAGCAGCAGTGTAGAAAGTACTATAGTGCATGAAAAAACATCTCCTTTTGCTTGTTTAGAACCCAGCTCTTCCTTCTTTGTCCTTAGTTCTAGTATTGGAAGAGGGAAATTGGTCCCCTACCTTCTTTATGTCAATAAGTATTTTGTGGCCCTTTATGATATGTCCCAGAGATGCCTCTTTTCTGGGGTGACAAGTCCCAGCCAATTCTCTTATTCCTCTTATTGAAGCTCTTGTCCTGCTTTTGATTGTCCTTTTTAGTCTTCTATGAACCTTATGAGAGCAGATGAGGAGAGCAGCACTGAACACGATACACAAGCTGAGGGCAAAATACCTATTTCTATGGCAGCACGATGGTTTCTGGTTTTGCTCTCTCTTCCTGCTAATTCCTAACATTTGTTTTGCTCTTTTGACTTCTACAGAACACTAACCTGATGCTTTTTACAGACCTATTTATCATAACATGAAGGCCTTGCTCCCAAGTGGTTGTGGTCAGCACAGAGCTCATAATTTTTAGCATGAAGCTAAAACTGGGTTTCCCCATGTGCATCACTTTACATTTATCTACACTGAATTTCATCTACCAATTTATTGTCCAGTCACTTGGTCACGTAAGGAAAAAAAAATAGTCATCAGGGTAGTTCTTGTCCTTAGTGCCTTGGGTAGCTGTGTGGCATCTGCAAATTTCATTATCTCCCTGCTCATCCTCTTCTCAAGGCGGTAAAATTTGTGTATCTTAAACAAGTTCTAGTAGAAACCCATGCAGAATATGACTCCTGACTGCACTGACAAGTGACTGTTGATCCTATTGTTTGGTTTGAGGTTTGTATGCAGTTTGATTTTCTATGCAGGCTTGATTTATTTGGCTTCGATGAAAGAGCTTTTGGGAAACCTCTTGGAAATACAGCTGTAACAACTACATCACCTTCACCTACATACTTGTTGATTCCCTTCTTGTGCTTTAAAGAAGCTGTGCTGACTGATTTCATATCTGGCCCACCCTGTGGACAGGGGGCTGTGGTGAATCCTGTTCCCTCTTAACATGTGGCTGATGTTGTGCTTCTGTGAGCGACTCATATTTGACAGGCAATTCCTTTAGCCAGGCTCTGGTTTCCAGGCCTCTGCAGTAGCTCAAGGATAAGCGTTCATCAGTTCCTGGAATCTGGCCACAGTAATCTCGTGTGGATAGCTGCCATGTCAAATCCACCCCTAAATACATTTGGTGTGAAGGTCTGCGAGGTGTACTCCAGCTGATCTACTCTGATGAGCATCCACAGTGTCCAGAGCACTGTATATTTGTGTGTTCAGAAGGCCTGGATGGTACCAGAGGCAGGATGTCCTTTCTCTGCACTCCAGAGGATCCAGGGGCCAAACTCTTTGTTAGTGGTACCCAGCAACAGTACAAGGGCCAGTGGGCACAAACTGGAACCCAGGAGGTTCCATCTGAGCAGGAGGAGAAAGTTCTTTGGTGTGAGGGTGTCAGAGGCTGTGCCAGGCTGCCCAGAGAGGCTGTGGAGTCTCCTTCTCTGGAGAGATTCCCAACCCAGCTGGACACTGCGATGCTGGGCCCCCTGCTCTGGGTGTCCCTGCTGGGTGGAGCAGGGGGGTGGCACCAGATCATCTCCGGAGGTCCATTCCAGCTTTTAGCATGCTGAGATTCTGTGAATTCTAAGGAGGCCTCCTAAATCCTCAGGGAAGCAAATGCACAGCAGTAGCTGAGTAGACATCACCTGAAGCTCTGACATAAACCCACCAGCAAAAGCAGCACCCTGTGTGCAAACTCTCACTCTTCTGTGAAGATCTACATACTTTCATATTTGAAATATGAAATATATTATATACAAATATATATGAATACATGAATATAAATATGACTATATGAAGTATTTTCATATTTGCCAGGCATTCCATCTTATTTCCAGGTTTGGGCAGTTCTTGTGTGTCGCAGAAATGACAACTGGAGCAAAGAAAGAGGGGAATGAAGAAATTATGAGAATTTCTGCTTTTCTTTATGACATTTGAAATAAAATAAGCTTCCATGCTTTTCTAAGCACATACAAATCTCACTTCAATTATTTTTAACGCACCAAGTTACCCTGCCTTCTACAGTGTGTAACTGAAAACTCCTCGCAGTCCAGATGGAAAAACATCTGAGCATTGCTCTGTTTTGCTGATAACATATAGAACATATTTATGAATACTACTTTTACTACTCTGCCAGCTGAGGATTTTCTCAGAAACATGTGAAATCATTTTCTGGTCGGTCTTCTGCTGTAACTCTTCACAATGATCCATCAAAGCCTAAAAGTTCTCATCAAAGAACTCAAGCATTTATGTTTGTGGGCCTAAAGTGTTCTTGGCTCATGGTCATCAGAATCTCTTAAAAGTATACAATTTTTGCATAGGTAACACAGATGACTCAGCTTGAAGGACAAAATCTGGCATATTCCTGAAGTTCAGGTGATGACCACATGTGTATATAAACACATGCAAATATGCAGGTCCTGTGTGTCTGCTGCTCTGGTGTCTCAAACTGTCTGCAGGGGTGTTTTAGTGTTGGATCAGCATGAGCACCTCTTCTTTCACCACCCCATTGGACCCGTGTGCTGGGCCATAGCCATTCCCAGCTCGTATTTCCCTTACGGTACATTACAACTCTCCTTCTGAAAGATTTCAGTTGGAATTAATTTCCTAAGTGCAGGTGCTTTGAGTAATAAATACACCTCTGTGTCTCTTCTCCCAATACAAATCTTGTAATATAGGCAGTCCGATTTCAGAGCATTCCCAGTACAAATCTAGTAAGATCCACAACCTAATTACAGGGACACTTTTAGCTGCTGAGTGGTAAATGTTGGATTTAAAGCTGAATGCATTTCATTGGCTGTGGGAGTTTAGGCACCTAACTTAATGTAGTTAAGATCTGGATTTAGATGGCTACATTCTCCACATGAATGCTTCTCTTAATATTTTCTATTATTCTGTCTTCCACACCTAATTGTCAGCTCAGAACCTTTTCATTCCTTTTTTTTAAATTTTCCTGGATTTTTAGATTTTGAGATTTCATGAGGATTGTTTTCTCTGTATATAATACTGGGTGACTTTAAACATCTTCCCTGTAACAATTGAGACATCAGGTCCATATCTTCTCTCTTTCTCTTTCTTTCTCTTTCTCTCTTTCTTTCTCTCTCTCTTTCTTTCTCTCCTCCTCTCCTCCCCTCCTCCCCTCCTCCTCTCCCCCTTCCCTTCCCTTCCCTTCCCTTCCCTTCCCTTCCCTTCCCTTCC
>JANVCC010000047.1:7761589-7890155 GCA_025345505.1 Todiramphus chloris collaris | reverse complement strand
CCTTCCCTTCCCTTCCCTTCCCTTCCCTTCCCTTCCCTTCCCTTCCCGTGAGAAGTGTCCCTGCCCATGGCAGGGGGGTTTGAATTAGATGACCTTTATGGTTCCTTCCAAGCCATACCATGCTATTATTCTATGAGTCTCAATTTGTAGTATATGGTGATGATATTAATATACTTCCTGGGGAGGTTTCACTTCTAGTGAGTGCATTTCTTTCCTTTTTCCTGGTGAATCATCTGTGTCACAAATCAAATACCTTTAATAAATATTAATAAATATTACCTTTACCATATATTTAACTCAACAGGGAAGGCTATTTTGCCAATAACCTGCTACAAGATTATATTAAGATAAGTGGGTCGTAATGATTTACAAGAAAGGACAATTTTCCATACATTTCTGTGTTCAGTTCTACATGTAGCAATACACTCAGCACAAAAATAGCAAAGAACCTTTTAGTAGATATATGATGTTACAAAACCTCTATTATAAAGAACAGGGCCCTGTCAATCACCTTTGAGAAACCAGTCAGGTAATTCAAAGCAGTGTGCAAGAGCAGACTTCTGTGGCTAAAAGAGCTTCAAATCAAAACAAATTTCACATAACGTCAGAGTATCTTGTAGTGAATTATTAAGATGGACTAGATTATAAACAGAAACATGCATTAGCTTGGGTTTCTTGAGTAATATATGTTTTAGTTAAGCTGGGTCTTGCTGGAGGGGATTGTAGATGATAAATACTTTTCCAATTCTCTTCTGGATAGTTCCAATCCATAGCCGTGTCCGTACAAACAATCGCTGGCAGCTTTGTGCACTCAGGCATTTTAAGGGTATTTATTTTACACAGAGTGGACTATAAATAAAAGGCAGACAACATAAAATGTCAACAAATATTCTTCCCAGGAGCACCGCGGGGCATGATATTGAAGGAAAACCCCATGTGCTCTACTGCACGCCAGACTCTTGCGTCTCCTGGCTCATTCCCTCCTCTCTGAAAGCCTCTGTTCTTCTGAAATTCATGCTTGCCTTTGACTTTGGATTAAGCAAGGCTTCTCCAAATACACTCAGGAGTTGCTGCATCCCTGTGTTCTTGGATTTTGGCTTCAACTTTAAAGAAGGTGAATCTGGGTTTTTAAAATGCAGTTTTCCTCGCTTTGTCAGAATTTTCTTTTCCTATAGTATTTCGTTACCAGCTTCCTCCTTGCTACATGCTACATGCCATATGACATGACAATGTCTGATGGCACATAGCACAGGGAGACACAAGCTTGTCTCACCCAATACACCATAGCATTGTGCCATGAGAAGATGCCATTCCCAAACAGTGTGACCATACTTAGGATGGTGTCCTGCCAAAACTAGGCCTGCCTCACTCAGGAGCTGAAATGTGATGTACGGTAGAGTTCATTTGATAAAGGTTACACAGTGTTTTCAGCCTATCTGCATGTCACTCTGTGTATAGATACACCCACTGCCAGGGTCTCTTCTGAGACTCTTGTGTTCATACCTTTGTCTCTGACCTGAATCTCCCACTGGATCCATCCTGCAACCCACATTGCTAATTCTTCACAAAGAATCATTTTGTCTGGGAGAGACCTTTAAGGTCATGGACTCCAACCATTAACCCAGCACTGCCAGGGCACCACTAACCCATGTCCCTCAGCACCACATCTCCACAGCTTGGAAACCCCTCCAGGGATCATGGGGACTCCACCACTGCCCTGGGCAGCCTGGGACAGCCTTGGACAATCTCTGGGGGAGGAAATTCTTCCTCATGTCCAACCTAAACCTCCCCTGGTGCAACTTGAGGCTGGTTCCTCTTGTCCTGTCACTTGTTCCTTGGGAGAAGAGACAGACCCCACCAGGCTCCAACCTCCTGTCAGGGAGCTGTTGAGAGCCAGGTCTCCCCTGAGCCTCCTTTGCTTCAGGCTGAATATCTCTAGGTTTCTCAGCTGTTCCTCACCACACTTGTGCTCCAGCCCCTTCCCCAGCTCCATTGCCCTTCTCTGGCCACACTCCAGCCCCTCAATGTCTTCTGGGAGCAAGGGGCCCAAAAGTGACCCCAGTATTTGAGGTTCAGCCTCTGCAGTACCCAGTCCAGGGGGACGATCCCTGTGCTAGTCCTGCTGGCCACACTGGTGCTGATCTAATCCAGAATGGTGGTGTCCTTCTTGGCCACCTGGGCATACTGCTTGCTCATATTCATATACATGCATGGACTTTGCCAGCTTGGTTTACTGATGTGGTTGTAGACTTGTGGCTCCTTTAAATGGGTATTTGCCACGTGTTCTTCAGTGTCTATAAAGAAAACTGGATGTCCTTGATTCCTGGAGCACAGTGATGAGGGAGCAAGAGCCACTGAATGTCTTAGCCGCTATGCTGAACCTTAGAATGGGCTTTGAACACTCTCTGAAGTAAAAGGCAGGACCTGCAGGAAGCTTCTATTCCCTGTAGACAGTTCATATGGCAAGTGCAGATGTCAAGCCCTGCTATAGCCTCGCATCTTAAGCTTCTGTAAGTGTCTATTTGGAGGAGAAAAACCGAGAAACTAAAATACAATCTGGGTCTGTGTTTCCAACAGATGAACTGGAGCTAATCCTTGGGAAAACAGGTTGTTCTGACCTCTCTGCATTTCACAGCTGGAAGTTGTGGAGTTTCATTTATATGGAGAAGGGAAAACTATCTAGGATTTAATCTTTTAAAAGACACGTCCATAGTGTACAGGCAGTAATGCATTTATTGCTCTGTTTGAAGAGTTTTGGTAGTGGTACAGAATTCTCTTATTTCTGATAGAAAGAGAGGTCTTGCTCCCTATGAAAAAGAACAGATATACAGACCAGAACAGCTAAACCACGTCACTCTTGTTTCCTTGGAAATATTGCAAATATTTCTCCAAGCAGCTACTTTAGGAATCAGTTCTATTGGAAAATGACAATGTGAGATAATGACTAACGTAATTAGACTTGGGGGGGAAGAGGAAATTCCTTCCTTAGATCATGTTTGTTAATTTCTATTCCCAGATTGTCTGTTTCCAGGAGCACATCAAATTAAATTTGTTACTTGGGTGAAATATTTTGTGTTCCAACTGTAATATTTGTGAAAATGCAAAAACAGGAGTCACAGTAGGTACTTAGGATACTGTAATACTATTGTTAGGTCACATTTCTAGGGCTAAAAGAAGAAAAATAGCTTTTTTTCTTTTTCTTTTAGAATTTTCCTTTTACCTGCCAAGGTCATAGGATACGATTCAATCCACTAAAGCTAATGGAAAAGCTCCTGCTGGTGTTTGTCCTTTGAGAAACTGTGTTTTGCTGAAGCCACACCAGATTGATGTTTGCAATTAACACTGAAAAGGAAATACTGTAAATTTAAGACTTGCATTTCTAAAAAAGGGGAAGAAGAATTGTTGTTACCTAATGAACATGCTGGATTATAAACACTCTCAATCATGGTAGATGTAAACACACGGACAGAATTGATGTTTCAAGTGTGAAAGTGCTGTAATAACTTTTAAAATTACATTAATTTTCAGTAATTTCAGTAAACTTGTGAGTATGATGAAGAGGTGGCAATCAAGCTTCTTAATTTTGAGTATTAATATCCACAGTGACATGAATACTTTACATGTAATCAGTTAAAATGTCACTTTTGGGGGAATTTATTGACTGGTCATAACACTGAAAAATTGATGTTTTTTGCTCAGAGTGAAAATTTGAATCTCAGAAGCAATTACCTTTTCAACAGCACACTGGAATTACATCCCAAATCTTCAACTTCAGTTGGTGAAGAAAAGAGACATCAGTGAAGGCAGTTCCTCATAAGAAATTATCACCTTCTGCAGTGATAAATCAATAAAAATGAAAAGAGAAAAAAAACCCCAAAAAACAAACAGGGAGAAATGGAAGCTGCGAATCGGAATATGGTAAATACCTCTCAGAACATTCTAAGGGTGGGTACTTTAAATGCAGGGCTACAACTTAGCTGCTTTTAATGAGTTCACTGTTCTTCATGCTTTTATGACAGGAAGATTTTGCTGCCTTTAGCAGGGTGGGAGAGGAAAATAGAAAATCTACAATTCCCTTCCTTAATGACATAAGGAATTGACATTCAGTGTAGCTGAAGATGAGTGTGATGCTACTGCAGCGCTATTTATGAGGGTTGGAGTTACTTGTTTAGAGCCATGAGGACACACTTCTTTGTTCATGTGAACCTTTGTCAATGTCACATCACACAACTCCTTTTAGGAATCTACCTCTGAAGTAAGAAGGTTTGTTTCCCGTGATAGTTTTCAGTGCTCGTGTTTATGGGCTGCAGCATTTGGTATTCTGGAGTAAGAAGACTGTGGGCAGCAGGTCAAGGGAGGTTCTTCTCCCCCTCTACTCTGCCCTGGTGAGGCCACCTCTGGAGTCTTGTGTCCAGTTCTGGGCTCCTCAGTTCAAGAGAGACAAGGAACTACTGTAGAGAGTCCAGTGGAGGCTGTGAAGCTGCTGAGTGGCCTGGAGCATCTCTGTGCTGGGGAAAGGCTGAGAGCCCTGGGGCTGTTCAGCTGGAGAAGAGCAGCCTGAGAGGGGAGCTGAGCAATGCTGAGCAAGAGCTGAAGGGCCCCAAGGGGCAAGAGGATGGGGCCAGACTCTTGTCAGTGGTGCCCAGTGACAGGACAAGGGGCAATGGACACCAACTGGAACCCAGGAGGTTCCATCTGAGCAGAGGGAGAAAGTTCTTCGGTGTGAGTGTGTCAGAGGCTGTGCCAGGCTGCCCAGAGGGGTTGTGGAGTCTCCTTGTCTGGAGAGATTCCAAACCCACCTGCACACTGGGATGCTGGGCCCCCTGCTCTGGGTGACCCTGCTGGATGGAGCAGGGGGGTGGCACCAGATCATCTCCAGAGGTCCTTTCCAATGCCCACCATGCTGTGATTCTGTGACTGATTTTCCATATAAACACTGACATGAGAGCACAGACCATTAATTATGTAACAGGACATTCACCAAACAGAACCAAACCTAATTTTTCCTTTCCTAGTGGCTCTAGAGACTGAAAAGTTCTAGAGCTCTATCAATCTATTTTGATTCTGGATCAGTATATTTGCTAGAGTACGTTCCTCCCTGATTTCGTCAGAGAACCGCACTGCTGGAGGAGAGCTCCTCTCCGAAGGCTCCTAAAAGCTTACATCAGGAAAATTGCCAGTAGATACTTGCAGATGAAGAACACTGGCATTTTGAATCCGCTGTACTCCCCTTTCTGCCAGCAATTATGGGATGATTCACACGGGATGCCAGGTTTTACGCAGTGGGTTCCATTCGTGGCAAATCTGGGGAGGTGTTCTGAAGGCACGGAGGTCACTGAAGCTCTTTACCAAATGCCAGCTGACTGCAGGTATCACTTGAGAGGTGAATAGCAAGAAAGACCCAGTTGTGTGTTAGCATAGAGATCCACAGCAGCCCAGATTACACCAGTCATGCTGCTCTTTCTACAGCTGGTAATAGCACTGCAGCAAACACCACCCACCTGGGGGAGAGAGACTCGAGTAAAAGGCTTTATTTACCTGCCCATCAAAATACTCAAAGGCTGAATTCACCATGGGATAGTGTTTATATTACTGGTGACAAAACTCTGCCTGTGTTCTTTTTGGGTGTGGAAAATGGTCTGTGGGCTGTCCCTCAGCTCTGCAAGGGAGAATCACTGCGAAAATGCGATGTACTTGGTTGTGAGTGAAGCTACTTAGTGCCACAAAAGTGATGTGAGGACAGGCCGAGAGAGTTGAGGCCAAGAAGTTGTGATGTTCAGGTTATGACTGAGATGATCGAAATACTTGGCATTGCAAAGGCTTGTATGAATCGAGGAGAAACCCTGATGTAGGTCATCTGTCCCAGAACCTAACTTCTGAAGATGGCAGTGATTTGCAGTGGGTTTCCTTGAGTCACCACAGTCTATGCTGAGTAGTCTGGTTCCTCTGACAGTTCCTCTGATGAAGCAAATCTCTGAGCTGGACCAGGGTTCAGCCACAGATTTTGATCATCAGCATGTGGTTCCTTGATGAGTTTCTTGCAAAAGGACCTTGCTAAATGCCTTTTTTCATACTTACTTAAGTTCCAATTAGATAATGTGCTCGGTCCAAAATTGGCACTTGCTTCCCTCAGTGACATAAAATCTTAAAATCACAGAATCATTCAGGTTTGAAAAGACCTTTAAGATCGTTGAGTCCAAGCATTAACCTAGAACTGCCAAGTCCATCACTAAACCATGTCCTTCAGCACCACATCTACATGTCGACGTGATTGTATGTGCTTTCTATTTCTCCTCCCCAGCTCGCTTTTGCAGAGAACCACACTTACTCCAGTCTGATTTATCCCAAATGCTTAAGTGCACTGGGAGGACACCATCATGAGGCCTTTAAGGTCCCTTCCAGCCTAAACCATGCTGTGATCTCATGAGCTTCTGAATTGCTTGTATATGTTGAGAGAAGGTCATGTGTTGGGGGGTGGCTGCTACTCAGGGTTGTGTGATTATCCCAGAAGCATGAGGCCTTGTACCTAATTTTCCTCCCTCTTGGCAGCAGCAGGAGAGTCAGTCTCACCACTGAGCACAGAACACTTCCCCCTTACTCTCCCTTTGTGGTGTTCAAAGAGCCCTGATCGCAGGTCTCTTCTTGCGGTGACAAAATCAGTGCTGCTAAAGCTCTTCAGAAACTTGAGGGTGAGCTGGTTGCCCAAATGAGTGAGTGAAGAGGCAACTTGGTGATGTCTGCACGATTTCAAGTGGCTGCAGTGTAGACATGCCCATCCTCCTTGGCTAAAGCCACGCTGGAACCCGCTTCTAACACAACTCTAGTGTGCAGACTTATAACTGGCACTGAAACAGCATAAAATAAGATTAGAGTACTTTTAGATTTAGGTTTGAATAACAGCAAGAGTCTGCAACCCTGCTGTGGAGTTTACATCATGGACGGAGGTCCATAAAGAGCCCGTGATCGTTCTTCTACTTCGTGCCCTGTAACGTCTCTCCTGGCAGAGCTCGCTGAATGGCTCTGAAATCGTGCGGTGGTACTGGCTTTTGTGGCAGTAGCAGCATCGTTTTCTGGAGAAAGCAGCATACAAAAGACAGCCTTTCCTAATTCCCCTCTGTTGCCTTCACCTCCAGGCCTCTCTGCTTCACCTTCAGCTTCTCTCCCAGCTTGAAAGACATTCTTATATCTCTTTCTAATGGTTACCAACTTTGCAGTTAAAAACTATTGGCTTCTTGCAATGCCCAGAGGATCCCGGTGTAAAGAAAGCTGGTAGTTAAAACAGCCTAAGGGTGATCAAACCTATTTCCCTCATTTGCTGTTGCCTCCTACTCACTCAATTTTGGTCTTTATTGCGGTGAGAGGAAAGAATAAAGTAGACACCTCTGGGCTAGCAAAATTTCCCTTATCAAAGTAACTTCTTGGTAAGAGTTAGATAAAAAAATAGCTTTGGTACTGAGGTGCAGATTGGAAAAAGAAAAAGGTTTTCAGGCTTCATGACGGATGGTGTTGCAAAGCCTAAGGGTAGGTGCCCATCTCCAGGAAGAGACTTCACAGGACCACTCATTGTCCCTTTCTGTAGCAAGAGCTGCGACCCACAGCAGGCACCAAACCAGTTGAGAGATCTTTTGGCTAGGAGACAGCTTTATGAGGCTTTCACCCTCATGATTTGGGTGCCTTTGAAGACTTTGGGTATTAATCCTCTACTTGAGGACCAGGTGCTCTTGGACAACTGCTTTCTCCTGAAATTCGTGTGTCCTACCACCCAGGGTTCATCAGGGCAGGTCCTGGCAGCCAGTGCCCATTCCACCACCCCAGCCAGAAGAAGGGTAGCTGGTGTGCACTGGGACAGCCCCAGCCCTGGCCATCGAGCACCTCCCCAGGGATGGGACAGGCTGAGGCTGAGTGAGGACATAGGTCCTCAGGTGAACCCAGTGGCCAGGCATGGAGACAGGCCAGATGTGGTGTTACTGGGGAAGGGGCTGATGGCCTGAAATGGGGTTCTGTGCTGTGGGCAGGGACAGGCAGGTCTGGCAGTGCCTCGAGGTCAATGTGGTCTGCTATTTTCATAGAATCGTAGAATTGTTTTGGTTGGAAGAGACCTTCAAGTCCAGCTGTTCCCCCAGCACTGCCAGGTCACCACTAAACCATGTCCCTTAGCACCACAGTTGATGCCTGTGTTATTACTATGAACCTACTTGAGCATCATCCCCCAGAGAAGTGGCACTGGGTGATTTTTTTCTGACAGCAAAGCAAAAATTCTATCAAGGGAAGAAGAATTTAATCAAAACCATTACTGCAAAGACTTCTTTTTTTTTTTTTTTTTTTTTTGTATTACATTTTGTATAGCCTCAGGCCACGCCAGCTTGCCTGGTATCATTTTGTTGTTGTTTTTACAGCTTCTTTTTGTACTCATGTGGTTCTCCCCCACCACTACCACTGAAGGTAAATAATAACATATCTAATTCCCTTGGCTGAGTCCTAGACGAACACAGAAATGTTTTTTCAGGCTTTTTGAAGGGGAGCAGAAGGTCCAAGGAAGAACAGGGCTCTGGCAAGGAGGCAGATGGATGAAGCACCGACTGTGTTCCTTCAGGAGAGAAATTCTGGAAGAGAAAAAAGGGCCAGAGAGGGTCTTTGACCTCCACAGGTAATTCCTCCTCCTGGAAATGTCCTGCCCTTTCTTAGCCCTGCCGTGTGGTCTCTCTCAGCAAAAGATATTTGTATTTTTTCCCTAACTATGGAAGATTTTTTTTTTTAATATCAGTACTAGTGTGCTATGTAAGAAATTAACTGGTAGCTACTGTAATCTGTGAAGAGACAATTATAAAATCAAAGAAATTAGAACAGAAACAAGCAAAACACTTGATACAATAAGAATCAATTATATCTGCGATTAATAAAAGTAGAAAAAAATTAGGGGAGAGAGAGAGAGACCATGAGACAATCATGTAAAGAAAACAGAGAGGAAACAGCAAAAACCCAGCAATTACCTTTTAAACCATTTAAACTGATGTCCATATGTTTGGTGAGAGGTGACACGGGCAGAAGCTGTAGGATAGAGGTTACAAAAAGGAGTGGATCATTTCCATGAAAGCAGCAGCCATGGTCTGAATTTCATCTTGAGCCCCAACCTTTGTGTCTTCAACCAACGAAATAGGTTGGAGGCTCGTCAGCCTCGTGGAGTTTATAACTTCATCTGAGGGAAACAACATGGTCTGCATTTCTACTTTAATTAGCAGGGGAAAAATAACATGAAGTCCAGGGAATTATTCCAGTTTACACTGGCGGAGGAGTCAGTCCTTCATATTTTGGGATTGGTGCACTTGAATGAAAATGTGTAAATATTTTTGGCAGCCTGGGTTCCAGTCGCACTATTGCATCCAGTAAATTAAATAAACCAATAATGTAATTCCTAGTAACGCCATTCAGCGAGGGTTTGTATCCTGTTAACTGGGTCTGAAAATAAGAGGCAGCTATTATGCAAATGTCATACCCGTGAATTAATCACACATTTTAGATGGTGAGTCTGACCCTTACTTTACATAAGACTCTCCACTGTTTTTTCTGCCTCCTAGTAATCAGAAAGGTTTCTAATATAAAACCCGCCTGCCAATCACCTGACTTATCCTAAAGCACTGTGTTCTGTCTCCACATAGATGCCTCAGGTGTGTGAACATGGAGGTAAAAAGGCAAAAGAGGCTTCTTGATTTCATACAGCTTTATGCTCCACTTAAATGCAATTATAATGCACCCTTAATACCCATCTGCTCAGCGTTGACCTTTGCAGTATGTAAATAGATTATCTCCTCTCACCGTGCAATCAACAGGATATGAGGGGATAGATTCAGAAGAAATCACCTCGAAAACTTCAGCTAAATGCGATGCTGAAGAGGTCTGCAGATACAGCGTGGTGAAACGCAACGCGTGTGACGTGTTCATGAAGTCTCTGACCACAGAGAGTGTCTGTAGTCAGTGATTCGCTGTTTCTGTGGCTGTTGAGGGCATTTTCATTTGGAGAGAAAAGCAGCCAAGGCAGATGACTAATGGTACAAACTCGGTGATAAATACAAGTCTCCATACCTTAGAGATGTACGGATTGGTCATGTCAGAACTGATCAAGTGCTGTCCTTTCAGAATCAAAAGATGTCTGTGATGAAAGGCACAAATAACACAAACGTAGGAATTCTTTTCTCATTGTTTATGTCAGAAAAATGCCTCTTAGCATACAGTTCCCTGGGTTCCTGCAATCGTGGAGCCCTTAATTCTCCTTGTGAAGGCAGTCTTACAACTTGTATCAGCATTGCTTGCATATTGAGGAGCCAGGCTGGACTTCTGCGGAGCTGTTACTGCAGAGTAGGACAGAACACCATTACTGAAATATTGTTAGGGTCTAAATTTTCTTTCCCCTATGAATTCCTGACAGTTTGAGGCAGTGGGCTCTACTACTGGAGAACATCTCTGATGCTCTCTAATAATTGTGAATATCCGGGGGTTGTTGAACCTGGAGAAAAGGAGGCTGAGGGAGACCTTCTGGCTCTTGACTGCTCCCTGACAGGAGGTTGGAGCCAGGCGGGGTCAGGCTCTGCTCCTAAGGAACAAGCAACAGGACAAGAGGAAATGTCCTCAAGTTGCCCCAGAGGAGGTTTAGGTTGGACCTGAGGAAGAATTTCTTCCCTGCAAAGGTTGTCTAGGGCTGTCCCAGGCTGACCATAGCAATGGTGGAGTCCCCATGATCCCTGGAGGGGTTTCAAAGCCCCATGTGGAGTTGTGGTGCTGAGGGACATGGGTGTAGTGGTTCCCTGGCAGTGCAGGAGGAATGGTTGGACTTGATGATTTTGAAGGTCACTTCCAACCAAAATGATTCTGCGATTCTATAAGGTAATAGTATCTGCTGAAAGCAGGTCCTGCCTGTATGTTAGGGGAATAAGAAGCTGTAACACAAACCTACGAGTTCCTGGTATTTACTGATCACAAATATCACTCTTGAAAAGAAGAAAAATGTTGAATAGAAAAGGATATGCCTTTTGTTAGCTAGAACTCCAAATTTTGGCCATAGCTGTTCCAATATGCCAGTTGTTAATTCTGCTGCTGTCAATCACTTCTCTTGTCAGAGCCTGTGATTCTGTCAGAAACATCACCTGAAGCTGACACAAAGGTCAGTCCTCTGTGCTGGCAAAGTGGAGCAATTTGCTAGACATATCAGATAAAAAATATATACTTATTCTTCCTTGTAAGGTTAAGAAAAATCCCTGTGACACTGAGGAAACAGACATGTTGGAGCAGAGCCAGAGGAGCCACGACAATGATCCGAGGGCTGGAACCCCTCTGCTGGGAGGCCAGGCTGGGAGAGATGGGGGGGTTCAGCTTGGAGAGGAGAAGGCTCTGGGGAGACCTTCTGGTGGCCTTTCAGGACTTCAAGGGGCCTGTCAGAAAGATGGGGACAGACTTTTGAGCAGGACCTGTTGTGACAGGACAAGGGGTGATGGTTTAAATTAAAAGAGGGGGATTTAGACCAGAGAGAAGGAAGGAATTATTGATGCTGAGGGTGGTGAGAGCCTGTCCCAGGTTGCCCAGAGAGGTGGCTGCTGCCCCATCTCTAGAGCCATTGCATGTGAGGTGGGCTGGGGCTCTGAGCAACCTGCTGTAGTTGCAGATGGCCCTGCTTCCTGCAGGGGGGTTGGACTAGATGACCTTGAAAGGTCCCTTCCAACACAAACCAGTCTGTGATTCTGTGATTCTATGAACCACTATGTTCCCCATCAGCTGAGTCATTGTGGTGTTGGTCTGTGGCCTTGCACATGAAGTGGTTGCATTTCTGGGAGCTACGTTGTGTTGGAAGTAGAATCTCAGCATGATTTAGGTTGGAAAAGACCCTTGGCATCATTGTGTCCAACCATTAGCCCTACTCTACAAGTTCACCCCTAGACCATATTCCCCAACACCACATCTAAGCAATGCTTAAACACACCCAGGGATGGCAACTCAACCACCTCCCTGGGCAGCCCATTCCAATATCTCACCACTCTTTCCGTGAAGAATTTTTTCCTAGTGTCTAGTCTAAACCTCCTTGTTTCAGCTTGAGGCCATTCCCTAAGTAACACGCTTATCACTTTTTGCTGCTGACACCTTAATGCCACCGTCGCACAACCTCATACCTCTCATGCCTTTTGTTCAGGAATAAAAAGAGAAAGGTTGAATTTCCTCATGTGGTACTAAAGAAAATGAAAAGCTATTCATAAAAGTACACCCCCAAATGGATTTGACTTCAAAAGCTTTTAAAATATTTTTCCTTCAGTTTATTAATAATTGTATGGTGAGCAATTCTCTGAACTTAGAAAGACAATACAGAATATGCTGCCCTGCCTTTAATTAGAACATTTTCTAATACCACTTTTATGAATAGCTTTGGACAAAACACAGTGGAGTTGTTCTTAATTTGGTCACTGGAGGGCTGCCTTTTTTTTATTTTTGTTTTTTTCCTCTTACAACAATAGAAAGAGTGAAGAAAAAATACCCTAAAATTACAAAATCTGCTGTCTCAGAATATCAGCTCTCACTAAACAGCTCACAGAATGATTTCGGGATGATGGTGTGTAGACATATAAACATCAACTTAACACTCCCGTGGATGTGTATATCAGGATAGTCTCCATATTTCACAACCTCTGTTTTTCTTGTACTGCTTACTAATGTTTCAGTTCACCAAAATACTGTAAAAAAAAAAAAAAAAAGAAGAAAGAGTTTGACTAAATACAAAAGTCAAATGCCTTTTTCTTTTTTAAAAGCCTTGGCAAATGATCCGTAAAATTTCTGTGCCTGTCTCAGAGGACAGTGGGTACCTGTAATGAGCTTGGCTGCCTGTTCTGTTTCATTTACAAAGGAAGACTGTACTGGGCTGGAAGCAGCAAAAAATAAAACACCCAGAAAACCAGCAGTGTACAGTATGTGAGACAAATCCTTCTTACTACGGCAAGGTGCACGGTGAAGTCGGAAAGAAATTATCCCACAGGTACTGTACTCCTAATAGGGATAGTGCAGCAATAGAATATGGGTTTCTAAAATGTAATTCTCTAAATTAGCTGTGTTGAAATGCATTTGATTAGGATTTCTCATGAAGGATTCATCTATCTTCTGTAACAGAATGCTTCTATGCAGAAAGAGCAATCCTTTCTCCCTGGAGGGACTGGATCTGCTTTTCAATACAAGAATCATAGAATCATGGAATAATAGAATTGTTTTGGTTGGAAGAGACCTCTAACATCATCAAGTCCAACCATTAACCCAGCACTGCCAGGGCACCACTAACCCATGTCCCTCAGCACCACGTCTCCACAGCTTGGAAACCCCTCCAGGGATCATGGGGACTCCACCACTGCCCTGGGCAGCCTGGGACAGCCCTGAACAACCCTTGCAGGGAAGGAACTGTTTCTCAGGTTCAACCTAAACCTCCCCTGGGGCAGTTTGAGGTCGGTTCCTCTTGTTCTATCGCTTGTTCCTTGGTAGCAGAGCCTGAACCCCCTGGCTCCAACCTCCAGTCAGGGAGCTGTCAAGAGCCAGAAGGTCTCCCCTCAGCCTCCTTTGCTCCAGGCTGAACACCCCCAGTTCCCTCAGCCACTTCTCAGCAGACTTATGCTGTAGACCCTTCCCCGGCTTTGTTGCCCTTCTCTGGCCACGCTCCAGCCCCTCAATGTCCTTCTTGGAGTGAGGGGCCCAAAACTGACCCCAGGATTCAAGGTTCAGCCTCTGCAGTACCCAGTCCAGGGGGACAATCCCTGCCCTAGTCCTGCTGGCCACACTGGTACTGATCCAAGCAGAAGACACTATACACATCTGAGGACCGACCTCAGCAAATTCGTAGTCTGAAGGACTGCATAGCATTGGAGATGGCACGTTACAGTGCTAATCTAGGCAATATAATTAATAAAGTGCTTGTCTTCAGCATTTTGTGGCATTATTGTGCTCGGTGACAGCCGCAGATCCATTCCTTTAATTTCCTCAGGAGCTGGTTAATCCCACATCTAATCTCCCATACACAGAAGCAGCAAAGTGACTGTAAGGGAAGTGGGTAATGCTGCCAGAGATAAGCAGCCTCATTCTTTTCTCTGTTACCTTGACTGGATGCCCCTGTTACTTCGCTAACTTCATCATAATTCCCTCATCCCATCCCCTGTAGCTGGTTTGACAGGTTCTAGAAGCACGTCCAAAGGGGGATGTTTGCAGGAACTTTGTCCATTTGATGTATTGCTCTTACTTACATGGTCTGCTTCAAGTATGTCCCATCCACCCCCCCTCCAAGAATGAGATAAATTGGAAAAACTTCAGCCAAGCAGCAAAGAACATGTTTGCCATTGCACGCAGGTAGTGCTCTCACTTCAAGTAATTGCCAGCAAATTAGTGTAACTGTCTAAACCAGTGTTTCTTTTACTGGGGATGCTGCTTCAAATCCTTTACTCATCAGAAAGCTTTTCCTAATGGACAAAATCGACACTCTGCTGAGCTGTTACCTGGAAGAATGGGCTGAGTTTATTACAAGTAGGCAACTTCAAGTGTAATAATAATCCCAGGACAGCGAATGAGACAGGTTGATGTTCTGGTTGAGAGTTTTCTCTGCAAAATTTCACTTCACTGGCTCTTCTTAATATTAGAGCTAGGGCCCTGCAGTGGAAACTGAAACCAGACTGTAGCCTTTTTCCCTCCTGTTTTGGAATCATGAAACAAAATGTTTCATTCCTTTACCTTGTCTGTATTTAAGAAGCCAAGGCTTGGATATATCACTTATCACAGCATCTTTATCCACCCTTGTTGGTTTTATGGGGCTTAGTGTCGTTCCAAAATTGCCAGGAGGAAAATAACCAGTATGGGAGAGTGATCTTTTCAAAAAACAGAGAAAAAATTTAAAAATGTCCTCAGACATACATGAAATGTTCTAGAGATGTCAGACTTTGTTGAGAGAATAATTTTTCTTGGAGCAAGTCACAATAAGTTCTGTCCTTAATTAACCTTCCTCCTGGCACACTGCTAGGCTGCCAGCAGTCTGATCTTCAGCCTTTTGTCTCATACTCACTGGGCCACATTTATTTTACCCTATTAAGCTGACAGGAATGCAAGGTGCTAACCATGTTATCTTGCTCTGTTTACCACTGCAACCAACTCTTAAATTTCTCTCACTGTTTTAGTTTCCAAAACTAGGAAGAAACAAATTCCTCTAATGACATAAGGTGTTTGTAAAAAAAAAAAAAAAAAAAAAACCCAACAACAAAAAAACCAAAAAAATAAAAAAAAAAAATCAAAAAAAAAAAAAAAAAATTTTAAAAAAAAAAAAAAAAAAAAAGACTGCCAACCAGAAAGCCACCAAATGTCTTCACAAATTTTACCAGAAAAAGAAACAAATATTGAACGTGACCTCACTGCACGTGGATAACTTAATATGAAGAAGATACAATATGAAAAAGATTTTAATTTTTGCCTAGATAGCTTCTGGACACTGAATGCAGAATGTCGCCCCTAGCAAGAGAAGTCAATTCAAATGTGAATGTTCCCTATTGAATAGAGCAAAGAAGTAGAGGACTGCTAATGGCTTTTGAGAGAGCATGTGAACAGCCAGTGTTTGAAGATAAAGGAAGAAGGTCCTGGAAAAAACAGCCCATTAATCAGTGACAGCAAATGGGAGGTTTAAATGAAGCAGCATTTGGCAGCCTCAGATGCTAGTATGTGCAGACTCCACGAAGCGACCTGTCTAATAGAGCAGCACAAATAAAAAGGTACTAAAATTGCTGTATCCAGGCAGGGCTGTCAGCACTGAAATATCTTTTTAACCGATGACCATGGGAATTGCCATAAAAGATCATGACAAATGTCCATCCAGTTCAGTGGTGGCTAGCCCGTGTCTGGATGGTCAAAATCCTCCTGCTCCCCCTTCTGTTTTCGGCTTAAAAGGTCTGTTGGTAACTGGCTGATAAAAAAAAAATAAAAGAAAAATCGAATATAGAATCTCAGTGAAAGAAAAAAAGATAGTTTTTTAATATAAAACACAAGTGCTTCTCTTTTGGTGGAGCCAGAATTTTCCTGAGGATGAGCAGTATGGAGAGGAGAGACCAGGCCTGCACAGGAAAAGGAAACCCTCTGAGAAACAAATTAAAGGTAGTTAATTTTTAATTTTTTTTTTAATTATTGAGAATGAGATTAAAGACATGTTAGGCCAACCCCTGTGGCAAGACAGGGCTGTTGCACGCCATCGGTGAATGAGTCAGGAGTGGTGTGCACCAAAATTTGGAACTAACAGGCCATTTTTCACACAGTTTTTGCCCATATCACAAACCCCCAAAATAGGCCTCTTGTTTAATGACAACTTAAGGATTCCCTTGGGAGCCTTGCTCACTTTTGGATCTTTCTATGTTCACTTTTGGACCTGTGTGTTCTTCATCCAGGGCTTGAGATCCCCTGAGCCTTGCCGTGCTTTGCTCTGTTTATATGTCGTAACACAGAACAGTGGCCTGGGTTTCCAAAGTCAGTTGACACAACTTTTGTAAATTTTCCTTTCTCTTCAAAAGAATCAGGAGCCTTTGTTTCCAAAACAGGTTGTTTTGGTTTTTTTATTTCTCAGCTGTGTGAACAGAGAAACTTATATCCCGTTCCTGACTCTTGCTGGAACTGTTGATACCTGTGCTGAGCAGCTGCATCGGCAGGCAGGCCAAAATAAAATTAAGAAAAATTAAAATGCCTCCTTATTTTCTATTCAGAAGCAACTTCATTTGAACTTTCCATCACCAGAGCAGCCAGCAAAATTGACAGTGCTGCAGTATCCCAAAGCTTCAAAGCATTAAACAAGAATAGCTGTGTTTGTGTTAGCATCTCATAGTGAGTCAACTCAGGTTTTTACATGGAGTTTTGCAGTCAGGCCTAATGACTGGTGGTCTAGACTGGGAGTCAAGAGCTCTGGGTTGTATCATGTCTTATTCTGCGACTTTGGGCTTCTCCTGGATAAATCACTTTTTTCTATCTGCATTGCCTTTGGTATAAGAAAACAAAACTGCTGCACATTTTGAAAAGAGAGACTTTTGTTTTCATTGGTTTTTAGAGGTTGAAATCTAGGCTACCCCTGAGGCTGCCCTTACAGCCTTAAACCATGGCCGTCCTGTGCTTAAAAAGTTAAAACACCACAAGAATTGGTCATGAGTGGATCGAATAATCTGGTAGATATCCCTCAAATGAAAGTCAAATACCTTTTTCTTCTGCAACAGTGTGTGGATAGAGGCTGAGGGGTAGAGTGTTGACCTCATTCCACCAAGGGGTACATTTCCACCTGGGGTCAGGACAAGGTTTTGGTTTCCTTGAAGAAATGAGCCCTGAGGGGTTACTGGCATGGTGAGGCAGGAGGTAGCTTGGCTTGAGGAATCTTATTCCCAAATGAATCACAGAATCACAGCATTACTGAGGCTGGAAAAGACCTCTGAGATCAAGTCCAGCCCATGACTCAACACCACCACATTGGCTAGACCATGGCACTAAGTGCCACATCCAGCCTTTCTTTAAACACATCCAGGGATGGTGACTCCACCACCTCCCTGGGCAGCCCATTCCAATGTCTGATCACCCTCTCTGTCAGGAAGAGCTTCCTGATATCCAACCGAAACCTCCCCTGGTGCAGCTTCAGGCCATGCCCTCTCCTCCTGTCACTGGCTGCCTGGGAGAAGAGCCTGACCCCCACCTGACTCCAACCTCCCTTCAGGTAGTCGTAGAGAGTGACAAGGTCTCCTCTTCTCCAGACTAAACAACCCCAGCTCCCTCAGCCTCTCCTCATAAGTCTTTCCTTCTAGTCCCTTCCCCAGCCTCGTTGCTCTCCTCTGGACCCGCTCCAGCACCTCAGTGAAAAAGCACTAAGGGAGTGAGAGTCATTTTTGGCAGATATATTTGAGGGTGTTTTGTATAAAGTTGTCTGCTAAGCAAGTTTTGGACCATTAGCAACACTCCATATGTACTCACCTTTTCCTAGACTTACCTTAGACTGTTGGTAGCTTAAATCCAGTCCCTTAATTTTCCCATTTAAAATTGCTTAGCTTTGAGAGAACCTAAAGCAGCGACTGTGCCTGAGCTAGAAACAAAACTGGTGCTCAGCCTGACAGTAAGTGAAGGCATCTGCAGTCCATAAAGGTAGCAGTGCCAAGGCTGGCATCTGGCTCGTTTCTGGTCTCGCAGCTCGGCCGTTGAAAGCAGCACATCTTACGGCCCTGATCTCTGGCACAAAAACTCTGCTCCGCTCCCTGGAAGAAACGCTACTGCTGTTGCAGTGCCAATTCTTTCTGCTGGTGTTGGGAGGGGAAATAAAATGAACAGCTAGGATGGGGGTGGGCACCATAACCACAGCCGAGATGATTTAAAAAGCTCTGGATTGTCAGTGGTGCATTTTAAAGTAAGGGATTCGGGTTTCTAAACCACCCAGTATCACCGTCACGTTGCTTACTATGATGTCTTGAATAAAGTCCACGTGCTTATTTCTTTCCAAAAGGAACCTCGTGTGCTCAATGCAGCTGGAAGACAAAGAGCATCTTCTTCATGGCTGGGGTCAGTATATTCTGTGGGGCTGAACCCAGAGCTGCTGCCTGCGGAATTGGGTGTTAATAGGAAATATTTCAAAGAAAACTGGTGGTTGAATAGTCTGCTCTGGGACTTGTAGTCCGAGGCAATCGAAGCTGCTAGACAGTGCAAGCTTTGAGTAGCTGTCTCTAGTACAAGAATTGTCTCTACCGCTCACATTTCCCTCTGAACTGCCAGCAGCAGCCATGACCAAGGGGCTGAATACTGACTAACAGAGTCACGTTCTCTGCCTTGTCAAATGTCTTCAGTGTTTCTCCTTATGACAGCTCCACGACAGCTTGCCTCTGCACAGGTTTTCCTCTGTCATGAAACATTCCTCTGCTTTTTCTCCTATTTTTTTTCCTAATCCCTTAGAATCATAGAATTAGAGAATCATTTCTGTTGGAAAAGACCTTTAAGATGATCAAATCCAACCATTAACCCAGCACTGCCAGAACACCACTAATCCATGTCCCTCAGCACCACATCTACACGGCTTGGAAACCCCTCCAGGGATCATGGGGACTCCACCACTGCCCTGGGCAGCCTGGGATATCCCTGGACAGCCCTCAAGGGGAAGAAATTGTTCCTCAGCTCCAACCTAAACCTCCCCTGGTGCAACTTGAGACCGTTTCCTCCTGTCTTGTCTTTTTACTAGAAAATTTGGAAACAAAGCTACACATTGGTGCAAAGATGCATGAGCTTTCTGAAGGAGCATAAGAACAGGAGCAGGTGGGAGGAGCTGAGGAGTCTTCTATTCATAAAAATGCTTGCAAGATACAGGCAGCCTTTCCTCACCTGTGTATAAGCCATTTGGTGTCAGTGTCTGCAGACAGTCCCTAGAGATGCAAGTTTTGGGAATCACAGACTGGTTTGGGTGGGAAGGGACCTTTCAAGGTCATCCAGTCTGACTCCCCTGCAGGGAGCAGGGCCATCTGCAACTAGAGCAGGTTGCTCAGAGCCCTGGCCAACCTCACCTGCAATGGTGCCAGGGATGGAGCATTGACCATCTCTCTGGGCAATCTGGACTAGGATCTAACCACCCTCAGTGTCAAAAAATTCTTCCTTATGGACAGGAACTCTCCTGTGTATAAATATTATCCCAGTTACATCTTGAACTCCTTCACAGACTGAGCTGGCTAAAAGTCTTATTTGCCCTTGTAGCAAAAATTAGAGTCTCTGTAGGATGACTCATTTGTATGTGCTGAGATATGGTCAGACCATATCACAAGAAAATGTAGAGGTAGCTGCAAGGGGTGGTTGCAAGGCAAGCGTACCGTGAGCTTAGGGTGCTTCCAAGATCTTTTCTTTTGCCTTCCTTTCGATCAATAACGTCGCAGGAGGCTCTCCATCAAATCAGGAATGTGAATAGTCAGGGAATTTTACATCTGCCCAGCCTTGAATCCTGGCTTGAAGTACAGCCAAGTCCTGCTACCTTGCTGCAGGCTTGTGGGGATACACGGGTTGTTGGATGAAATATTAAAGCAGTGAGAGGGAAATTTTGAGACAGGTGATCTTCTTATATGTTGGATTTGTCTCTCAAGGAAGCCTTCTGCAAAAGTAAACTGATATCTTCAAGGTTTTCTCTTGGAATTAAGTAAATATTCAAAAATAATAATGAGTGAACATCTGCTTCTTTGTGATTCAGATATTGGAAGTAATGTTATGTACAACAGCTATTGCATTCAGTACTCTATTTCTTCAGCTAAAAAAATTAATTTTCAATTTCTTCAGAGAAAAAACATTTTTAACTATTTAATATGCATCTGCTTTAGGAATCAAACCACTTTTTTTTTATTTATTTATTATAAAACTCCGCATTGTATTATTGCAGAGAAGTATTTCTCTTGAAGAATCTGTAATATTATCTACAGATATTGGGTATCTAATGCAAAAGGTCATCCGGGGAAATAAGGAAACCTAATACTGCAAATCTAATTCTGTCATTTTTTAAGAACTTTGGGTACTGGAAATGTTTGCTTTAGGTCTTGAAGGATCTGAGCAAGCAAAGCAAAAAGAACCCAAACGTGTGTCTTGTGTTAAAAGTCTAGTGAAATGCCTTTTTTATATACTGTACATAATGAGCACTCTTCCTTCTCTGTTTAATGTCCTCCTGACAAGCTCCTTGATGCCAGCCCTTGAGCTACACAACCTTCTTAATAATCTTTGCCTGCTCCATTTGTACAGCTCCAGGATGATTTTTAAGGTAACCAGCATGGGCACAGGGTATTCTAGAGGCATCTTTTCACCGCTGCTGAGGGTGACAACACAGTCTGAACCACAGGAATGCATACTGGTTGCTGATATCATGATCATCATGATCATCATGATCATCATCATCATGATCATGATCATGATCATGATCATCATCATCATAGCAGGGCCTGTTGCCACACCATTCTACGATTCTACCGAACCATTATAGACTTGAGTACATGAGAAGATGGTTTTAGAAGTCCAAGAGTTAAATACATGTTTATAAAGATGTCAGTTCTTTCCCACAAGGGTTGTCCAGGCCTGTCCCAGGCTGCCCAGGGCAGTGGTGGAGTCCCCATGATCCCTGGAGGGGTTTCCAAGCTGTGAAGATGTGGTGCTGAGGGACATGGGTTAGCGTCGCCCTGGCAGTGCTGGGTTTATTGGCTGGACCTGATGATCTTGAAGATGTTTTCCAACCCAAGTGATGTGATCATTCTGATTCTGTGATCTTGAAACTTCTTTGAAAAGAAAATGTACTGATTCTTCCTTAAGATTTGGGTTTTTTTGGTTCATCTAAGGCAAGTATCTTTCTTTAAAGAGCTGGTATGAAACTCGTTAAAGAGTGTGTTACTTATCTTCTTATTAAGATGTTAAGAGTCTTTACTCAGGGTTTTAGAGTTTCAAATTTCTCTCCAGAGCAAGAACTCTAAATCACAGCCATCCAAACCTGCAATAAAATGTAATGCTTGGGAAAAGACTGATATTACGAAGTTCACCTCAAACACAAATGGCCCCGGAGCACACAACCTGGTAAAGAAAAGCAGGTGTATCTTTGAGATATGAAAAGAACCCAGTCTGTCACATTGACTGACTTGGAGTAGCATCTTACCCTGACAGCTGTCCCCTTGAAAAAGAGACACAGAAAATGAACGACTAACTGAAATAAATAAACTGTTTTGGCTCCCAAAATAGCTGTGATGGAGAAAGAGCACACTGTGATGTGCTGATGTATACAGTGTTCTGAGTCTTTCCTTAAGGTTCCTCCTAGGATTTGCATTAAGTGCTTTCTATTCTATGTATGTCTATGTTGCTCAGCAGAATCTCACAGCACATCTGTGTGCCACCACAGAGCAGAGTGACCACCTCTGTGCTTTCCAGCCTCTTGGTATCTATCCACATGCCTTCCTAGGGCAAATAAGCCTAGTAGGTGAACACAGAAAGGGCCAGCGCAGTGCAGGGCTGTCCAGTGCCCCAAGCTTCTTCAGTGTACAAGCAGAGACACCTGCAAAGGCATCCGCAGCAAGAGAGAGGAGGACAGGAAAGCTGTGAAAATGTAGAGACATGGGCCAGCGTGTGATGAATGTCATGACAGACTCGTGTGTCATGAGAGCCAGATTTAGAAGAGAAAGAGAATGTCCCAGGCTAATGTTTTTATCAGAAGTCACATTGCCCAGGGAGGTGGTCACTGCCCCATCCCTGGCACCATTGCAGGTGAGGTTGGCCGGAGCTCTGAGCACCCTGCTGTAGTTGCAGATGGCCCTGCTCCCTGTAGGGAGTTGGAACTAGATGACCTTGAAAGGTCCTTTCCAACTCAAAACATTCTATGAGTCTATGATAAGTTCTCTTTTCCAAAGCTGTCACATACTGAAACGGTAGGGTCATGGAAAAGAAGGCATTTTATTATCTTTCCACCAAATTACCATACACATGGATTTGAATGTGAAAAATATAGCATAGGCAGATAGACCAGGACTACCTCAGTGACCTTCCTTCCCTTTGGCCACCCTTGCCATGCTGCTGTAGCTCTTGTGGCATTCAGATATGGTCTGACTCACCTCCAGCAAGCCCAGAGCACGGACAGAGTAGTACAGAGTGGTTTGTACCTCAGTGTGCCATAGTTTCCACACTTTAACCTCCTTCCCTTGTTTTGTGGTAACCTGTGAAACCCGCCCTCAGAAGAACGGTTTGGAGGATGGTTCTGTTTATTCTGCATTTGGAACAGAAAGCTGGAGGTGGCTTTTGGGTCTTGAAGTTCATTATCACATTTCAACAGCCCTGCTGGTGTTCCTTAATATAATTAGATTATTGCAAAGTTTTACATACTTCAGGAAGCTTTATCCAATAAATTCAGATGGAGAACTGTAAGTCTGCTGAGAATTAGTTCAACCTACAAATAAAGGCAGAGTTTGAAGGACGTACAGTAGACAGTTGAACAAAGAAAACAGCAAAATTAGATCCAGACTAATTTAGAGCATTCCGGTTTAGCTTTTCAGCTGATTGATTTGCAGCACCACACAGAACATTTCTTTATTCCTTTGTTTTCAAGGGCAACAAATGTCCTAAACCAGAGATTTATAGCAACTTGGTAAGCCCTTCAGAAGGAGGCTTGCCCACGTAGAAGATGGCTAAACTGCTCCTTTACAGAAATGAACCAGTTGAGCAATTGTCTGTCAAGAATTAGCACTTTTTGTTTGTTTTACTAGAATCGGTTCATTTAGGGAAAAAAAAGCAAAACTTCCAGAAAGACAAACAGGTGCAAAGTACAAAGTTGGCCAGACAGAGGAAGAAAGAGCAATAATTCAAGAGGGAAAAATTAGGGGTTTAGGCAATGAGAGCTTTGCTTTTATGAAGGACATTTAAAGGAAGATTTTTAATTTTTTTTTTTCTTTTTTTTTTTTTCCCCAGAAGTTGAGTAGAAAGGAAATAGGTAAGTGAGATTTTTGAAGACAAATGAGTATTTCTATAGCTATAGCTAGAGGTTAATGCCACAATATTTCAGCATGCCACCATCATTAAAATAGCATTCTGGATCTTTTCCTGGCTTGGATCCCAGCAATCATAATGACACCAGGATGCAAGAGACAGATGAGGTGCCAAAATTCTCATCGGGTTTAAAGAGGGAGGAATTATATCCTTTGGGAAAAGACAGTGATTGCAATCTTGTGAAGAAACAGAAATCAGAGAGCCTTGTGGCATAGCTGGGACCGACTGAATGTGGAGAAAATGTTAACAGGCAAATTAAAGGGCCACATCTAGTGCTTCAAGTCTAAGTATTAAAGTCCTGATCTCCTGGGTGTGTTGGATTATGGAGGAGGAAAGCTTTCTCATGCTGCAAAGTAGAATGTTTTGTAGGACAAGAAAATTTGTGTCAAATTCCACATACTTCTGGACTCATCTTGAATACTCTCACTCCTCTGAAAGGTAGAGAAGGATTAAGACATGAACCAAGTAAGCAGTGTGAGAAATTTAAGTGAGAACATGCTGGAAACAGTGACAACTCCCTGACAGGAGTTTGGAACTAGATGGGGTCAGTCTCTTATCCAAACGAAAAAGCGACAGGACAAGAAGAAACAGCCTCAGGTTGCACCAAGGGAGGTTTAGGTTGGAGCTGAGGAACAATTTCTTTCACACAAGGCTTGTCCAGGGCTGTCCCAAGCTGCCCAGGGCAGTGTGGAGTCCCCATGATTCCCGGAGGAGTTTCCAAGCCGTGGAGATGTGGTGCTGAGGGACATGGGTTAGTGGTGCCCTGGCAGTGCTGGGTTAATGGTTGGACTTGTTGTTACTGAGTGTCTCTTCCAACCAAAACAATTCTATGATATTTTCCCCAAGCTCATCCAGGATGTAATGTAGTATACACTCACATTCATCTGGAATTATAAATGATGCCAAAAGATAATCTGTAACAAAACCCTTCTTTATATAAAATAGGACAACTCCCCCTAAAATCAGACAGCTTTTCAGTTTTAAAAAGCCATAAAGACCCATTTATCAGGGGAAAGAGTCAACCACAACCTAGCACAACTGTTCAGGTGCTGCTTTAGGTGGATCAGTTCAGGGCCACCAAGCAAATATAATAAAGCTGTTGTTCTCATCACAATGTGTTTTCTCACAAGAGGACATCCTTTGAGATAAGCACCTGACAGGTAAAATTGCTTAGTATATCACCATAAATCTTCCTTGTTTTGTTTTTTTTCTGCTGTAACCATCAATTATGAAGCGATGAATTCTTGCATAAGACACAGTAGAGTCACTTTATCTTCCAGGACTAAATTGAATTCTCTTGGCTTGTAATATTTCACAAAGTTTGACACTTGCTTTTCAATGAGTAGGTTAATAACAATACAATAAGGCAATTTTTTACTATAAAGGTACCAGAATTGATTGCTTTCCCATGGAAATTACAAGTGGCTGTATCATCTCTTTCTGGACAGTTATAAAACGATACTGGGTGCGTGCTGATTGATTCATTCCAGATTAAATCAGATTTATCTCATTTAGGTTAGATGAAAAAGGAACCCACATGGGTTCATTTCATTCCAGAAAATGAAATTCATAACATGTAAAATATGCAGCTACTTTAAAAAGTGTTTTTATTGTTATTTATAGAGAGATATAATATCACAGTGATTAAATTAATGGTTTCTAGGCAGTGATGAGAAAATTGCTGGTTTCATTATACTGCTTAAGTCCTAATACATTTTTGAGACTATTGTAGTGCTTCTCTAAAATCTTGCCGAAATGCCTGAAGTGTTGCTACCCATGAATCTGATGTTTTCTCACCAGAAAAAAAACCCAACATAAATAAACCAAAAAACTCTGCCATGGTTCTCCTGGCCCACTGCAGAAACCAGAAGTTTCTCATGGAGCCATCACTGGGAGATAGAAATCATTTCAGGAAGTTCATTCCATGGGAATCCTGGGCACAGAAAAAGAAATCTGAATTCTCCCTTGAAATTACTGGGTGTCTTCTTCACTCAAAGCAGAGTTTCCCCTAAAGCACACAACCCTTTCCCTAGTGATGGTTTGCCATGGGCAATGTTGTAAGAAAGTTGTTGTCTTTAATCTTGTCATCCAAAGATGATAGATGATAATTTTCAGCCTGGTAAATCTTAACCTGGCAGGTTCTCCAAACTATTAGAGGGTCTGATAGAAGCAAGAGGCCACAAAAAAATCAAACTTGCATGAAAATCGCTATGAAGGTTGAAAGAGTTTTAACTGTTTTCACTGATTGCGAGTGTTTTTATGCTTCTTAGAATCATAGACTTGTTTCAGTTTGAAGAGATCTTCAAGATCATCAAGTTCAATTGTTAACCTATCACTGCCAGGGCACCACTAACCCATGTCCCTCAGCACCACATCTCCATGGCTTGGAAACCCCTCCAGGGATCATGGGGACTCCACCACTGCCCTGGGCAGCCTGGGGCAGCCCTGGACAGCCCTCAAGGGGAAGAAATTGATCCTCAGTTCTAACCTAAGCCTTCCTTGGTGCAACTTGAGGCTGTTTCCTCTCATCCATATTGTTAATGAAGATATTAAACAACTGGCCCCATCCTGGGAACAGTGGTATGTAATCATGAATTGAGTTTTTACTCAAAATTAAGAGGTTCTTGAAACCTCACAGGAAAGGAAAGGCGTATGTTACATAATCCCTGTATAGAATTCACCATTGTTAAAAGTGAAAAACTCTGTGAAAATCTAGTAAGTAGAAATTAATCTATTATTGTGCACAGTAAGTGTGTGCTACATAATTTCATTTATAAGTCAGAATTCATATGTAAGTCAGAATACCAGGCTTCAAATTCATATATAAGTCAGAATGCTAGGCTTCAAAGAAATTACCTATTCCTCATCTGTGAGGTAAAAAGACTTATAAAACTTCAAGTCTAAACCTCGGGCTGCTTTCTTTGTAGCTGAGAAGTGCTATTTTCCAAATAAATGCTTGAGGAACATTCTCCTGAAGTGCAGACCCTGGCCAGTGTATAAAAAGAGCTGGTTTGTCTGCATTGATAGGTGCAGTTACTACGATCAGTAACTCCATTGTGTCAATTTGAAATGGGTAGCAGAGTAATCATCTGTGTATGGTGCTAACTCTGCATCCAGGCACAGATTTATATCGGTATTTAGCCGTATGTCTAGAAAGGAAGCCGATGCTGAACAATTTTAAGAGCCCTTATGCTATGGATAGTTCCTCCATTTAGTTTGCTCTTGCTAAATATTCCTTTGCACACAGTGTTGTATTTGAGCCGAGATGTACAGAAGACAAGGCTGGGAAGATCCTTAGCTGACATACGCATATGCATTTCTTGCGTATGCATGTTGTCGTGAGCTGAAGCACGAGCCCAGTTTTTCTCCTGCTCCTGTTGTGCAGAGCCACAGGGTTATCTTTGAGCTGTCTGTGCTGAAGCTCACTAGTTTGCCTCTAGGTAAGTCAGGGATCTTCTGGCAGAGAGGGACTTAGTCGCTTTTTTTTTGGTATTTCCATAGGAACTGAAACCACCAGGTTTTCATTCAGCTATGGGAATAAGCCCAGTGAGAAAATGCAACCAAAACCTGTGCAAGTTGGCACGACTGATTTGCATTTCAAGAGGAATGCAGTGGTGCAAGCACTTAAGCATGGGCTTAATGTAGAGATTAATCAGCCCCAAGAACGTGGCAGAGCTTATACACATACAGAAGTGCCTTGCCAAATCAGAAACCTCGCCTCATAGTTCGTGTAGCGATGTCACTGCCCTAGGTCCCTTTTCTTCACAAATTGCACAAAAACAGGTCTGGATTTATGTAACTCTATTATTCATAAGTATTTATAGAGTAGTTTATCAAGCAGGTCTGAATTGCCTACTTCGGATATGTGCTGGGGCCAGCTCGGGAGTGCTCAGCACAGCAGAGACAGGGACCTGTTGGAGCGGGGCCAGAGGAGCCCCAGCAATGCTGGGAGGGCTGGAACCCCTCTGCTGGGAGGCCAGGCTGGGAGAGATGGGGGGGTTCAGCCTGCAGAGGAGAAGGCTCCAAGGAGACATTATTGCAGGGATACCTGCAATCTAGCAGGTCTGAATCACTTACTTTGGGTATATATATTTGTCACAAGAGTCATGACAGTTGTTTTGAATGCTGGGTAAAAATTTTCAGTGGAATAATGAATAGCTGAAGACAAACCATTTTACACTTGAATGACATGGATTTTACATTTATATATATGTTTATCTCCCTTTATCTCTTCTCTGCTGCTGTGTTGCTCCTGCTAATCATCAATACACCAAGGTGAGGAGGCAGTGAGGTGATGCAGACTCAGTCTATAATCAAATCCACACTTGCCAATGCTGCTTTGTTCTTCAGTGTTATTTACACCTTCATTTCCATGTGTAATGTAGCTAGAAGACTAAAAGGTTTTATTTACTTTAATACAAGATGAGAGTTCAGAAGAAGTTTAAAATCCTCTGCACAAAAGAGTTCTCGGAATTCAGCAGAAATTGAGGGGCTTGATAAGCTTTGAGCAAATAAATATGATGTTTCTTTCGGTGGAAATAATGAAGCATGAAAGTACCAGGATCCATTTAGCTGTCCTAGCAAATTTGCTTCTTCCTTAGTAGGGAATCTGTTCTGCTGTTCTTTTCACACTTAAGAATAATCTTCTCCAAGACAAAAATTGACAAACTAGGTCTTGTGAATTCAAATGGCTAATACATGTTGATATGGGACCTGAAGTAGACCTAGAGCCCTTCAGGTGCTGATACTCCTACAGGGTTTCTTTTAAAACATATTTGTGCGTTAATCAACGTACTTCAACTCTTCCTGAGGACTTCTAACCATAATGAGGAGAGATGCCTCAATGGCTGGGAATGAATTTAGTACCCAGGAGACAGTGCGTGAGCAGCTGGAGCTGAGCTGGCCCCGTGCGCTGGCACCCAGAGCCACTGGCACCCTGGGCTGCACCCCCAGCAGCGTGGGCAGCAGGGGAGGGGGGGATCCTGCCCCTCTGCTCCCAGGGCTCTGGGGAGAGAGAGAGAGAGAGAGAGAGAGAGAGAGAGACCCCCCTGCAGTGCTGGGGCCAGCTCGGGAGTGCTCAGCACAGCAGAGACAGGGACCTGTTGGAGCGGGGCCAGAGGAGCCCCAGCAATGCTGGGAGGGCTGGAACCCCTCTGCTGGGAGGCCAGGCTGGGAGAGATGGGGGGGGGTTCAGCCTGGAGAGAAGGCTCCAGGGAGACCTTCTGGTGGCCTCTCAGGACTTCAAGGGGCCTGTCAGAAAGATGGGGAGGGACTTTTGATCAGGGCCTGTTGGGACAGGACAAGGCGTGATGGTTTGAAACTAAAAGAGGGAGATTTAGACTGGACAGGAGAACGACGTTGTTGGTGCTGAGGGCAGTGAGAGCCTGTCCCAGGTTGCCCAGAGAGGTGGTGGCTGCCCCATCCCTGGCACCATTGCAGGTGAGGTTGGCTGGGGCTCTGAGCAACCTGCTCTAGTTGCAGATGGCCCTGCTCACTGCAGGGGGGTTGGACTGGATGACCTTGAAAGGTCCCTTCCAACCCAAAGCAGTCTGTGATAGTACTCTGTGAGGTATGTGGTCAATCACTTATCCTGCCATGGGCTATAGGGCAGTGATCCAGGTGCCAAAACACAGGCATTTGTTGCCAGTTCTGATGTCTGCCTCCAGCTGGTGATGCAGATGAGCATAGGTGACCCCTGGGTTATGTGGCATCACTTCCTGACAGGTAGACATGGGCTGCACATAGTAGCAGCTCTACATGGCTCCACGAGACATCTGAAATCTCTCCTCCAGTGTGTCTTGAGCAAGTCACTTAGGCTACAATTATTAAAAGTCATTATTTAATGAGACTTGCAAAAGCCTCTGAGTGTTTGACTCCATGGCACTGGTGAGAAATGCGCCAACAATATTAAATACATCTTTGGGCACACCTAAATGTGCCTTTAAAAATGGATCTTGCTGTGCATGTGGGTATTTACAAGATGCAAGAAAGGAGGGTTAGCAGCATGTTGAGGGTGCCCAAGGAAGCAGTGGTGTCCCCTTTTCTGGAGGGGTTCAGAAGCTGTGGAGATGTGGTGCTGAGGGACATGGGTTAGTGGTGCTCTGGCAGTGCTGGGGGAATGGTTGGACTTGATCTTAAAGGTCTCTTCCAATCAAAACCATTCTATGGTTCTGTGACCCAAGACAGTATCTCTGCAAGGCCTCAGGCGATTGTTCATACCAGCCTCAACTGGTGGACACTGGTGTGTCCCCAGAGTGCATCACAATGCTGTGGGAACATGTTTTTCTCACAGATTGCTGGTCGTGGGGGACTCTTTCTCTTACATAGAGAGTTCTTGTGAAAGTTCAACACCTTAGAAAATAGGGAGCAACAGGAACAAATTTTTTTCAGAATAGCATTTTAAAATGTTTTGTTTCCACTGCATCTCAGTTCCAGTTCCTTTCGAAATTGTGATTGTAAAGAACATTTTTTCTTCAACTTGCAGAGGAGAGAACAGTTCCTGGTCTATGCTCATTAATCTGTCTTTGAAAGAAACAAATGAAGGATTATTGTCAAATGTTTTGTAATATTGAAAGTAACTTGTGTTGAAAACTGTGGTGGTTTCCTTCCTTCAGATAAAGAGCAGTGTGTTTTGCCTTTATGACTTCTATCAGGTTTAATCAGGTTGCCCTAGATTCCTGAGACACAAGTGAAAGGAATGATTCATGTTCTCTCCCTTTAATTTAGATAACATGCTATTTGGCCTTAATTATTCTCTTAAATATGTTTAAAAAAAAAATTTATGATTTGAGTTTGATAACATTTCATCTCAGGATAGGCTAAAGCACTAAAACAAAGCCAGAATTACGTGGAGCATGACCTTTCCTTGTAGGGTGTCTCCTTGTATAAAACTAAGTCTCCCCAGGCTCTGACTTAGATGGCAAGCCAAAGGATGGTAATTGTTTATTAGCCACTTCAAATGGCAAGATGCAATATCCTTACATTATGTTTAAATTGAAGCCTTATAAAAAAAAAAATCTGGCAAATATTTGATAATTTTTCCACCCTATTTATCCAGTACCCAACTAACTTATTTCTTGTTACTTGTCAGTTCTGCAGCATCTTCTATTATGGAAATATCCTCATTAGTAGCACTCTCAGGGGAATAATTGGGGCATTATGATTTTATATTATCTTCTCTACAGCCAGGTAAGCGGCTGCTCTGCATTCCTGACAGCGTTGAATGTACAGGGACAATATCAAAAAAGTACTATAAGACTTCTTTACATAATAAGTTTGAAAATCTGGGAGAAATCCGTCATCTAATTTGCTGCAAGAGGGGTTTGAGGGAAAGCAGAGCAGAGAATAGAAGTTCATTAATCCCATGGTACAGGGTGTTTTAATTTCATACCATTTTTATGTCATCAGATGCTTTATAATATAATGGCATTTTGGGTGTTGAGTTTTTTTCGGTAGCTGCTCAATGATTGTGTGGTTTGTACTGAAAATGCTGACACAGCTTTAACAATTCCGACCCAATTAAATTTGAATGGATGAGCAGCATTATTCCAACAGTACAGAGAGTCACTTCAGGAAGAAGTTTAGACATTTTCCTTGGAGAAAAACAACAATAATACCTATCCGCTAAAAAAAAAAAAAAAAAAAATGGAGGCAAAAAAATCTTTCTGACCGTGACTGGAGAGAGCAAAACTCCTGTCATCCCAGTAAGAACGCTCAGAAAGGATACTGCAAACACAGTTTAAGATATAAAAAATTCTGTAGCGAGTACAATTTTGGGGGGATAAATCTTGAAACACAAAGCAGAAAGGGGAAAGAAAAATTCTCTCTCCTAAAGAACTAAATAAACTTCTCACAGAAGGGGTGAAAAACCACTTCCCACCTTCCAAAACGAAGGTGGAGGCATTTTCACTGTGCCAAGCCTTAACTGAGGAATTGCTTGGTGACTTTAAAGAGAGGGGCCACAGCTTCATTTCTTAGCCCACCTTTGAAAACCTGCCTCCTAATATTACAAGTACCTGAAAACTTGTAGCAAAGAATCTGAATTTCTTATTTTGCCCTTATATTCATCGTCGAGAGAATTTAGACTGTTAATCATCATGTATTTATCCCGTGGAAGTTTAAAGTGGTTCTATCAGAAACTGACACGTGCAGCTTTTCTAGCTCTCAGTCGTTCTCTGCCCATTTATTTCCATCATTCTAGAATTTCCATCTCTCCTCCTTCCCAACTTCCAGGCTGCCTTCTGAGCAGAACAGCACACCCAGGGAGAAGATGGGTAGAAGTGATCCTTCCCATCACAGTATATGGATCCTTCACCTGACTCCTCTACTTTCCTCCTGCCTAACCATGTAATTGGCATAGAGAAGCCAGGGATGATGCACATCCTCTTAGTCCTTCTTGACTTTGCACCTTCTTGTCTCTTCCTTCTCCTTTCCATCCCCTGTCTCCCAACTTTGTTTTAAAAGCACATGTTTTCCCCATTCCTTGCTGTCTGGAGTGAAGATCGGAGAAGTAAATTGGAATGTTACATTGTATGCAAATTTAGAATCATAGAGTCATAGACTCCTAGCAAGTTTTGGGTCAGAAGGGACCTTTAGTGGTCACCTGCAGGGAGTAGTGTCATCTGCAACTAGAGCAGGTTTCTCAGAGCCCCATCCAACCTCACTTGCAATGGTTCCGGGGGATGGATACCAGGTGGTAGAAGCCCCATCCAGGGATGGGGCAGTGACCACCATTCTGGGCAACCTGGGCTAGGGTCTCACTACCCTCAGCATCAAGAATTTATTCCTTACAGAATCACAGAATCACAGTATTACTGAGGCTGGAAAAGACCTCTGGGATCATCAAGTCCAGCCTGTGACCCAACACCACCACATCAGCTAGACCATGGCACTAAGTGCCACATCCAGCCTTTCTTTAAACACATCCAGGGATGGTGACTCCATTCCTTTATATTGTGGTGCCAAAATTTCAAAGGCAGTTCCCAATAGGGAAATCCCCCTTTAAATTTCATTCTTATTTCACGTTTAACTAAATGAAAGATGCAAATTATTATACATCATTGTTTTGACAAAAAGATTTCTCAAGCTACGTGCCTTCTTGATACCAGAACACTTATTCCTGAAATGCTTAGTAGCAGCTCAGCAGAGACCGGCACACAGAAGCCTTCAGAAGGTAAGGCAAAGAGCCAGCAATAATTATACAGACTATGCGATACTCTTGCTAATCATGCACAACTTGGCCAAGAAATCTTGGTCTCTGACCAAAACAGATTTGTTTGGTGTACCTGATACCTGCTCAAAAGCCCAAGCACTGCCCTAAAGAAACAGCACATTTATTTGATTTTCCATTTATGCCATTCTTGCCTTTGCATTTCAATTAATATATGCCAGTGGTGAAAATTGTCTAAGTCTTACAAAGCAATTTTTTACCTGCAGTGATCTGCCAGGCGGACCCTTTCAGTGCTGCCCTTTTCTCAGCCATAGCCACCATGTTACCAGAATGAGCAAGTCCTTCCAAAGGATTTGTTTCGGTTACCATCTCTTCCTCTTCCTCCTCCACCTCCTCTACACCATCATCTCTCTCCAACACATCATCTTGTTTCTCTACAGTATGCCCTTGATTTTCAACCTGATTGTCTTGCCTGGCCCTCCACTGTAAGCTCTCTATAGTGTAAACTGGCTCTTCACTGCAGTCTGAGGAGAGGCCTGGCCTGGACAATGGGCCACTTCCTTCCGTATAAACATCTAGTCTAGTTTGTCTCACCTATGCACTGGCTGTCTATGAAAGCAGAAAAGCCTTTCAGAGAGAAATCACTGACAGGAGGCTGAGACCAAAAACGACTCATTAAGATGGGTCTGCTTCCTCTCGACAAACACACCATGCATTTAGTAGCAATCAAGAGATACCAATGGAAGATCTCCTCTTATTTCAGATATCCCGTTGAAAAACAATTTTCTTATGCAAAATTGTTGCGCTTCTTTTTTCAAGACCGTCGCTCTCATGATTATCATTCCCCAAATCAATGTCTGTTATTTATATCCACACTTTTACTCCTGCTGAAAAGGCTGTAGCTTAGGAGTCTATTTGGTGTTTTCTGGAGATTGTAAGTGAACTCAAAGAACAAAGTCAGAGGGCTTAGTAGAGGGGTTTTTTTTTAAAGTAAAAATTGGTTCTCTGTAGCAGGTGCAATATCATTTTCCTGGTAAGTAGGCAGGGTTTTCTGATCAAGAGTAAAGGCAACTGATTTCTAGAGTGCCACTTTTATTTCAGTTTTAATGAGTGCATATATATATAATTTTGAGGCTATTTTTCATGAGATTTTGTTGGGCTGGACTTTGATGGACAGGTGAGACATGATGGATAGGCAGGAGCAATTGAATCCATCCAGCCTTGCTGAGTGACTGGAACTCTGGTCTAACTAAACATCCTGCTATAAAGAAACAAAAACCCATTCCCTGTCCCCCTGCACCACTTGGAGGGAGGAGGCAGAGAAATCAGGAGTGAAGTTAAACCTGAGAAGAAGGGAGGGGTGGGGGGAAGGTGTTTTGAGATTGAGTTTTTATTTCTCATTACCCTTCTCTGATTTGATTGGTAATAAATTAATTTCCCCAAGTCAAGGCTGTTTTGCCTGTGACAGTAACTGGTGAGTGGTCTCTCCATGCCCTTATCTCTACCCACGAGCCTCTCGTTATACCTTCTCTTCCCCGTCCAGCTTAGGACAAGAGTGACAGACCAGCTCTGGTGGGCACCTGGCATCCAGACAGGGTCAACCCAGCACAACCTTAAATAGCATTGTATCATTGAAAAAAAAAAGAACTAAAAGCTCTATTTTTTTTTACTTAAATCTTTTTAATTGCTATTAAACTGGCTACATCTCATTTCCACTAAGAGTAAGTAAAGTAGCCAATCATAATCACTAAGTACAGTAAAGATCAGCGTGCCGTGTATGTTTAAGGATGTTAAATTAAAAATCAGGCAGTTTATAGCCATGGCTGTGGAAAGGCTCTAACTGCGCTGCTACAGTTAAAGCTGAATTACAGTCTCTAATCCAGCTCTCTGCCGCTGCTCCCTCCGTTTCTGAATATTTCATCTTCTTGTTGGCAATGTTCTGTGTCTGATTCCTACCCAAGGGCAATTAAAAAAAAAAAAAAAAGTTGGAACAAAAATAGTCTTTTTCTTTTTTTTCCTTGAGTATAAAGAGACAGCTAAACCCAAACTTCTCCCATTATAAGAAAAGAAATAGCGTCTCTTTCCTGAGCAGCCTTACGGATAAAATAGCCACGTGCTGTTTAAGATTCAATAGGAAGCATAAAAATCCTTCCCATTGTTCTGAAGGAAATGAATTCTAATCTGCCCCAGCCCTGATCCTACTTTTACCTGTGTCTTTTAGAGCAGGCAGAACGGATACAGCAGCAGAAGGCTCATAAAGTCCTTTTCCTGATGTGAGGCTATTCCAGGATTAGATCACACCAGCCTTCTACTGGGAAGCGCTTGTTCCCAGCAATAATTCTTAAGCACTCCAACAGGTCTGTGAGATGTGATTAAGGCTCATCAACACAACTGAGGGTTGAGCAATTTTTCTTCTAATTTCTCTCTATGCTTTAATCCCTTCGTCATTAATACTCCTCCCACCCTTTTCAGAGGTTCTTCCCATTGATGTGAGATGTTCAGGTTTTAAATGGCTCATGCAAGAAGTAGCAGGGTATTTGGAAACAAGGCTGGTTTTGCTGCACTGGGTGGCAAATGGATGATTAATGGATTCTGAAGCTAGAATTAAAAATCACAGAGCACTGTTGGCACAGAGCTCAATTCTATCTAACAGACCACGAAGCCTCCCCGAAAAACTCTTTGGATCGGTGCACTCGGTTTTTATCCTTTCTGAAAAAAGAATATAGACTTCTGCCAAGTGCATTGATCTTCAGATCTTCAGACACAGCTTTAAAGCACTGATAGTAGGTTCATTTTACAGACTGTAAAACTTGAGACATGCTTTATCTTAATTTTCATCCTTCTCCGCATGAGTTCTCAACTTGAACATATTTCTTCTCTGTAGGAAGGGATAATTTTTTTTAGGGTTTCGGGGTTGTTGGGGTTTGTTTGGGGTTGGTTTGGTTTGGTTTGGTTTTTGGTTGGTTGGTTGGTTTGGTTTTTTTCATCATTGTCTGGTTTGGTTTTAATTTGTTGTTGTTGTTTGGTTTGGTTTTAGTTTGTTGTTGTTCATTTTACTGGTATTCTGTCTTCAAGAGCAGAGCTTAATTTGTCATCTTCTACTTTCTTCTCAAACCTCTTTTGTGGAATCTCATGAAATATCTTGCTGAAGTCAAGCATACTTCAGTCCACTTGTGTTATATCCACAAATCTTGGGTTTATATCTCTGAAAGAGATTAATTTGAGTTGACCAGCTTCGGTTTTGACAAGTGCACACAGTATTGGCCAGTGTGCTCAAACTATCTGCCTGCTTTATCAATCCACCCATCCTGTTGTTGAAACGGAATTTTTCAGCTTCAGATTTTCCCCTATCTTCAATGGAAAAAAGTAGATTAACTATATTCACTTTAAACCTGAAAATAACTGTCACGCAACCAAACCAGCCTTCACAGAGATGTGTTTCATTACCCACCTTTGTGTCTAAATGTTCTTGGCGTTATCAGGGAGTTCTCATTTATGCGCAGGAAGCAACAGTTTAGTTGTTAATAACCGCAGACCAAATGACTTTGCAGCTCACACAGCTGCTTCCCATCCTCTGCCTGCCACAAGTGGGTTCTACAGAGAGAAACAGCTGAATCATACCCGGCTTTGTCTGAGGGAGACTGCTCAGATGCAGTGCTTCCCTCCGAGTTCACCCACATACGTCAGGCTTAATTTGGTCCATTTTATGAAAAAAAAAAAAAGAAAAGAAAAAAGATAAAGATTGAAATGACTGCATACAGTGCTAGCCATCCAGAAGGCAGATCAGCTGGGGTTGGAGCACAGTGACAACCTGCCAGCTTCTGAGCCCAGCTCTGCCTGATGACGAGTCCCCATGGGACCAAAGGAGTCTGTCACTGGTAATGATCTACAGCTCTTGGCAGCAGAGGTGGCCTTAAGGTGCTTCCTACAGAATCCCAGCATGGTCAGAGTGATGCTCCAGTTCCCTCAGTATCTTCGTAGCCTTTGCTGGACAGTCTCCAGTAGTTCCTTGTCTCTCTTGAACTGGGGAGCCCAGAACTGGACACAGCTCTCCACATGTAGACCTGAGCAGGACAGAAGTAGCTTTGGCTCTCCCACCTACCCTCTCCCACTCCAGCTACATTGTGCATGGCTAAAAGCAGTGATTGTTCAAATATTTAGTTTCACTGCAGAATTTAACACTGAAATATCCCTTATTTAATATCCATTCCTATACCCTGGGTTCCCTGGACATCCCAAACCATTCCTGGAGCTCTAGGTCCACAGCAGCCTGGAAAACTCCAGAAAAAGGTTTTCAATTCATCATATATACTGTTCAATATATTCATCAGTGACCTGGACGAAGGGATAGCGTGTACCCTCAGAAACTGTGCTGATGATACAAAACTGGGAGGAGTGGCTGACGCTCCAGAAGGCTGTGCTGCCATCCAGTGTGACCTGGACAGGCTGGAGAGCTGGGCAGGGAGAAATTTAATGCAATTTAACAAGAGCAAGTGTAAAGTGCTGCATCTGGGGAAGAACAACCCCATGCATCAGTATAGGCTGGGGGCTGATCTGTTGGAAAGCAGCTCTGGGGAAAAAGACCTAGGGGTCCTGGTGGACAAGAGGATGGCCATGAGCCAACAATGTGCCCTCATGGCCAAGAAGGCCAATGGCATCCTGGGGTGCATTAAGAAGAGTGTGGTCAGCAGGTCAAGGGACGTTCTCCTCCCCCTCTACTCCGCCCTGGTGAGGCCCCACCTGGAATACTGTGTCCAGTTCTTGGCATCCCAGTTCAGGAAGGGCAGGGACCTACTGGAGAGAGCCCATCGCAGGGCCACCAAGATTATTATGGGAGTGGAGCATCTCCCTTATGAGGAGAGGCTGAGAGAGCTGGGTCTCTTTAGCCTGGAGAAGAGGAAACTGAGGGGGACCTCATTAAGATCTATAAATACATGAAGGGCAAGTGTCAGGAGGATGGAGCCAGGCTCTTCTCAATGTCATCCAATGTTAGGACAAGAGGCAATGGGAGTAAGTTGGGGCACAAGAGATTTAGGGTAAACACAAGGAAAAACTTTTTCACTGTGAGGGTGACGGAGCACTGGAACAGGCTGCCCACGGGGGTTGTGGAGTCTCCTTCTCTGGAGGCGTTCAGAACCCTCCTGGACACGTTCCTGTGTGACTTGATCTAGGTGATCCTGCTCTGGCAGGGCGGTTGGACTAGATGATCTTCCTAGGTCCCTTCCAACCCCTAACATTCTATGATTCTATGATTCTATGAAAGATATGACTGTAAATCAAAAGCTGTCAGTCTGTATTTCTAAACCACAATTATTTCATTTGATATTTTAGTTCCTGGTAATGATGACATAAAATTTCATTGTGCGTCGAAAGCTAATAGCTTTGTATTTAAAAAAAATAAAATAAAATTTGATTGATATTTTAGTTCCCTTTATAAGAGATTAATCAGGAGGTTTTCTACATTCACAGCTGCATGAAAGGGAGAATTTACCACATAACAACAGGTTTACTTTTCCTCGTTTGTAAATGTATGACAGAAGAGGTGGTTAAAGAAAAGCTCTATTAATCAGTAGCGCAGTGACAACCTGCAAATGAGTTTCATTGTAAGAACAACAAATTTTACTTGTAGCCAACAAATTTCATGTACTGTCAGCTGGAATACCAGGTGGGTTTGTCACGTGCCCAAGCTCTAGGGAAAAAAAACAAGTAACCAAATCTTACCTAGCAAATTCTCTTCAGGCATTAGAGTAACAGTTGTATAAATACCACAGATGACCACAACTTGGGTTCATGAAGTTGTCAGATTATCTTTTACCCTAGAATATGCATCTCAACATGAATACTGTCAAAGCTGAAAGACTAAAGTTAGACCTTAGACCCTTAAATTCACACACGTGTATGTGTGTGTATATATATATGTTTACATATATGTACCATGTGTATTTTAATACCAATTTTTATACAGCGACAGGCTTTTTTCCAGTAGCCAGGGTATTTATAATTAAACACTTGGATTTTGAATTTTATTCCAGATTTTGAAATTTTGGAATTCCAAATTTTGAATTGTGTTCCAAATGTATCTATTCTAAACTCTAATTCCCAAAACTCTAAATAACATTGCACATCTCGTTTCTTGTTTTTGTGGTGTAACCCAAGTGAAAGAAGTCTGGCACAATGAATATTCAATCAAGAAACAATGGAGCATATTGCTGAGAAGCAATGGTTTCTTTGGCCTTTCCTTTTTTTATTCTGTTTGGGTTTTGGTTTTATCATTTCAAAGCAAAAATAATGAGAAACAAGAATAAATGTCAAAAGAATGAGTTTTACAGATATCTCAAGCAGCAGCAATCAACTGCCAGTTGTGAAGTTAATATATTCAGAGTTCTGAAACAGAAAAAAGAAAATGGCTTGTTATCCAAAATTTGAAGTATCTAATCAAACACCGTTGCTGCTCTAAAGCACTAACAGGTAGCAGATCTTTTTTAGAAATTTTTAAAATTCCTCTCGCTCATCTGAGTGTATGAAAACAGGAAATTTTTATACCTGTACCTGTCTGAAACAGGATTTAAACCCAATGAGGCAGAATGCCTGTGTGAGATGATTACTGCTGCATCTCCCTATAGATAACGTGTATCCCTATATAGAAATGAGATCCAGTTCCCAGTTTCTGACTTCCAAGGTGCTCTGTGCTGATGGGGAAAGTGGTTGGGGGGGTAACACACAGTCAGAGAAAGACTTACAAATGCATTTTAGTACCAATAAATACAAGTGATCTGAAGCGTGTGAGGGATGAGGGGGAGAGGAATTAGATATTCATGCACTTTATAGGCTTTTACATTAATGTAAGTGATCTTCTACGTCATTGCAGTCAATTAAAAAGGAGACCTTTGTTCACTATGCAACTCCAGATACAAAGCAAATTCTATGCTAAGCGTGCCTTAGGAACAGAGCAATCAATAGGAGAAGGAATATAAAAATTATTTTATATGCTGCAAAAATGCAGCTTTTCTATTATTCCTGTCTGGAATAATGTGTAAAGTATGCATAATAAAGAGGTATACAAGTTCCAGAGAAGAGAGATAAAAACAACCAGGTGAGAAAAAGCTCTTGCAAAGGGTTTGAAAAGACTAAGACAGCTTTCAGAATATTTTTAAATCAAGGAAGTCTTTGTTGCCTAATGCACGAGGAATAAGATATTCAATTAAAAACAACCCAAAACAAAACAAAAACCAGAGAAAATAGTTTATCGCCCAGCACAGGGGCAGCCAAACGGAGGAAGTCATTACACCCACAGTCCTTTTTGTCCTAGAAATGAAAAAGGTTCAAAAAGCAATTGAGAATTTTATGTGGGTGCAAAGAGTTACTGTAATACCCTGTGAGAAGGAGGTCAGGCTGCTGGGTCAAGACCTAATCCTTTCTAATCATGTCCAACCCAGACAAGGCCAGAACTGGGTTTAGTCTGCGTTGAGTAAGCAATTCCACATGGATCTGCAGAAGGGCTTGTGTGTCTCCTGGCTCTGCTTTGACTCCAAGTCAGAATTAGTGCAATATTTCCTTGCCATATCACACATAGCAGGACCTACTAACATTTTTTTCAGGGCTGTTTGAACCTTTAGATTTGGAAATGTTGGCCGAGAGGCAAAAAATATTTACTAGTATAATTTGTGTATTGGAAAAGTTTTTCTCTGATGCCGATGGCATCCTGGCTTGTATTAGAAATAGCGTGGCCAGCAGGACCAGGGAGGGGACTGTCCCTCTGTGCTTGGCACCGGTGAGGATGCACCTTGATCACTGGGCTCAGTTTTGGGCACCTCAGTGCAAGAAAGACATTGACGTGCTGGAGCAGGCCTACAGAAGAACAGTGAAGCTGGTGAAGGGTCTGGAGAACAAATACTGTGATTAGCAGCTGAGGGAACTGGGGCTAGTTAGTCTGAAGATAAGAAGGCTGAGGGGACCTTATCTGACAGGAGGTTGTAGAGACGTAGGTGCTGGTCTCCTTTCAGAAGTAACTAGTGAGAAGACAAGAGGGAATGGCCTCAGGCTGGACCAGGGGAGGTTTAAACTGGACATCAGGAAAATTTTTTTCACTGAAAGGGTTGTCAGGCACTGGAACAGGCTTCCCAGGGAGGGGGTTGAGTCACCATCCCTAGAGGTGTTTAAAAGCTCTTTAGATGTGGTGCTTGGGGATATGGCTTTGTGGTGGGCTTGGTAGAGTGGGATTAATGATTGGACTCCATGATTTTAAAGGTCTTTTCCAAACTTGATGATTCTATGAAAAACTAGAAGATCTGTGCATTATAACAACCAATGCAAAGTGCTTTGGAACACGTTGGTATTCTAAAAGAGACTTGAGCATAGTCAAACATCAAATACGGCTTTGATGGATGGACAATTCAGTGGACAAAGAACTGGCTTGATGGCCGCTCCCAAAGAGTGGTTGTCAATGGCTCGGTATCCAAGTGGAGACCAGTGACAAGTGGAGTCCCTCAAGGATCAGTACTGGGACCAGTCTTGTTTAACATCTTCACCAGCGACATGGACAGTGGCATTGAGTGCAGCCTCAGCAAGTTTGCTGATGACACCAAGCTGTGTGGGGGCTGACACGCTGGAGGGAAGGGATGCCATCCAGTGGGACCTTGGCAGGCTGGAGAGGGGGCCCATGCCAACCTCATGAAGTTCAACACGGCCAAATGCAAGGTCCTCCATCTGGGTCGGGGCAATCCCAAGCACCAATATAGGCTGGGCAGTGACTGGATTGAGAGTAGCTGTGAAGAAAAGGACCTGGGAGTGCTGGTGGATGAGAAGCTCAACCTGAGCCATCAGTTGCTCTCGCAGCCCAGGGAGCCAATCATATCCTGAGCTGCATCAAGAGAAGCGTGGCCAACAGATCGAGGGAGGTGATTCTCCCCCTCTACTCCACTCTCGGGAGACCTCACCTGGAGCACTGCATCCAGTTCTGGAGTCCCTATTACAGGAGGGATATGGATGTGCTGGAACGTGTCCAGAGAAGGGCCATGAGGATGATCAGAGGGCTGGAGCACCTCTCCTATGGGGACAGACTGAGAGAGTTGGGGTTGTTCAGTCTAGAAAAAAGAAATCTCCAGGGAGACCTTATTGTGGCTTTCCAGTATCTGAAGGGGGCTACAAAAAAGCTGGGGAGGGACTTTTTAGGCTGTCGGGCAGTGATAGGACTAGAGGGAATGGATTAAAACTAGAGATAGGTCAGTTCAGGTTGGACATTAGGAAGAATTTCTTCACCATGAGGGTGGTGAAACACTGGAACAGGTTGCCCAGAGAGGTGGTGGAAGCCCCATCCTTGGAAGTTTTTAAGACCAGGCTGGATGGGGCCCTGAGCAACCTGCTCTAGTGGGAGGTGTCCCTGCCCATGGGGGATGATCTTTAGATGATCTTTAGATGATCTTTAAGGTCCCTTCCAACCCTGACAATTCTATGATTCTAAGTACTCCTCAAAATTCAAACATAAAGCACAAAAAGAAGCTTTTAATGCAAAGATAAAAGGGGGATCTCTCTGAGACCCAGCAGTGGGCTGCTAGACCGTCTGCTGGCACTCCTGCCACAAGCACACATCTGATGGTAAAAAAGGATGAGTTGGCTGCCCTACGTTCATGTCTATGTTTTCAGATGGCACCCAACATGCTCACATACTGATTGGGAGCTCTGGTAGAAGAATGGGTGCCAAAGTATTTTGAGTCAAGATGAGTAGCTTGCATGAATAACGTTACCGGTGCCATATCGCTCGCGGAAAGTCCCATGGATGCGCCAAAAAATTGTAACAGCAGTTGGCATTGTATTGTGTGGAAAGAATGGTCTGCTTTAGGCTGGAAACAGGAGGGAGGATACAGCCTGTGGAGTAACAGCAGTTATATGGGGAGGCTACTTCTCCATCACTGGAGTCAGGGCTGGAGCTGAAGATGCTTAGAAGCATGATGAATATTACTGATGTATTAGTCAATTTACCATCTGAATTTTGTATAATAGTTAATGTGTAAAATTCTCAGTGCTTTGAGCAACAGAAGGAACTGGAATATCAGTTGGATATCAGGCAGAAGTTCTTTACATTGAGGGTGGTAGAACAATGGAATAGGCTACCCAGGGAGGTGGTTGAGGCTCCATCCCTGGAGATATTCAAGGTGAGGTTGGACAAGGCTATAAGCAGCCTGGTCTAGTTGAGGGTATCCCTGCTGACTGCAGGGGGGCTGGACTAGATGACCTTTGGAGGTCCCTTCCATCCCTAGCCATTCTATCATTCTATGATTCTGTGAACCTAATAAAGGAACCTCACGAAGTTCAGAAAGGACAAGTGTGGGGAGGAGTAACCCCCTGCACCAATACAGGGGAGGGGTGACCTGCTGGGAGGCAGCTCTGTGGAGAAGGACCTGGGAATGCTGGGGGACAAAAGGGTCACCATGAGCCTGACAGGCCCCTTTTAAGTCCTGAAAGGTCTCCGCGGAGGCTTCTCTTCTCCAGAACACCCCCAACTCTGCCAGCCTTTGAAGATTCACCTGGGAGGGGGAAAAGCAGGGACAGATCTGTGCACATGCTGTGCAGCACCAGCTGTGATTCACCAGTTTCGCGTCTTAATTCTTATGGATACTGAAGCAACTCAGATACCACTCCACACTTCAGTCTCAGCTGGAGTTTGTGATACCCCTCATGTGCCTATGAGCGTTTGCAAACAGCCTTTTGGTTTTTTCGCTCACCCTGCCGAGAATTCAACATCTCTAAGACAAAAATCTCCTGAAAGACGTCGCACAAACTTCTCTTGAAAGATGTTCTGCACTGTTAGACTGGTCCCTGCTTTTCATACACGTAACTGCTGCAACCATCAGGCTTTTGTGTGTTGTAAGGTTATTGTTGTCGCAGAACTGTAAAAAGAGTAGACAAGTGCCATCTGTGATGCTGAGAATCTGAACGTACAGTGTTTATTCGGCTAGGAAGAGTTTGTTTTGCAAATACCCATCTGAATCTCTCTAGAATAAACTATGTACAAAGTGTTTCATTCTGCCAGGCTTATGTTGCGTAGCTAATGCCTCCCCCGTCCCTTTCCCTTCTTATACTTTCTTAAAGACTCAGAAGGGGACAGTCTAACTTCCCACTGGAGGCCATTTCTCTTCTTAAAAGACTTCCAAGGTTGTTGACTTCTGAAGAAGTTCCTTCTGTCTCAGAGGTTCTCACCAACCCTGGGGGGGTTTCCAAGCCGTGGAGATGTGGTGCTAAGGGACATGAGTTAGTGGTGCCCTGGCAGTGCTGGGCTGACAGTTGAACTTGATGAACTTAAAGGTCTCTTCCAAACAAAACTTTTCTATGACCCATCTGTCCTTTCCAACCTAGAAGATATCAAGGAGTTCCTGCCTTATTTCTTTGCCATTTCTCTTCTACATGCTGGATCAGATGTGCTTCTTGTGGTGGTGCACTGCAGTACCAGTGAGCTTTACTACCCATATCAAAACCCTGGAAAATTTGCAACAAACATTAAGATTTAAAACTAAATCTGGAAATCCAAGCAGGTTTGTGGTTTTTTGAGGTTTCCTTGGCAAAATGTCTCTTCTTAAAAACAAATGTCCGCCAAACTGGGGCAATTAATAACGTGTTCTGTAACACAGTCTGGTATTAGAGAGGCATTTAGAATTTTTTTTTTCCCCCTTAATTAATTCCTAGAAAATTCTGAGATATGTTTTTGTGTGTGATGTAGCTTATCTGTGGCCTCTGATAAGTCAGAGGAACAAGAAACCCAGTGCTACACAGCCAGCTCAATAGCTTGAGATGTTTGGACTAGAGCCTGAAAATAACCATTGTCCGGTGTCTGTTATTAGACATCTAAAAGTTACAAAGCTACGGAGGAACTTTTACTGTTTCAGTGGGTTTATGGATACTTGCTGGGGAGACATCAGAATATTTCTGTTTAGAGGAAAAAATATATGTTTAGATAAGTAACATTCTGAACTGTGGTATGAAGAGTTTTTCCTTTGGTATTTCATAGGGATGCTGAAGTGAACAAAAGCTGAGGTACTCTTTTATGAATAACCATAACACCAAGAACACATATGAAGAAGAAGAAGAAAAAGGTTTTTAAACTTATACTAAATATTTCCATTTTCTCTTCACATTTAAAATCACGTCATGACCTGAGCAATAACTCTCTACAGGCTAAAGTATTTTTTATGGAAGAATTTTCTGCAAGATTGGGTTTTGAAATAAACTGAGTTTCAATGAACCTCTGTCTTGCTGTTTCTAACTTGGGAAGTCTGAAGCTGCACTGATGTAAGACAGTAGCATTATATAATTCTCAAAAATGGGTGCATTAGAAGCATCTCTTTTTTTCTTCTTTTTTTTTTTTTTTTTTTCCTGAATTCTTTATTATTCACTCTTCCCACTTCTTGTAGTATCAATTTCCAGCAGGTTTGTCACTGACAGTTCCATAAGCATAGGACAGTCCTGTCTTTAGCCCTGAACTATTCATGTTTTAACTAGCTGTTCTAGGATGTGTCACCCTTGCTTCCGCTTGTTAATTAATCATATGCTAATTAGAAGTAGCTTACTTTCCATCTTTATTCTTTTGGAAATGGCACATTCTCATAATTTCTAATTTACATCTCTCCCACTACCTTGCATAAATCCTTGGAAATATTCTGCAGGATCATTGAAAAAGCAAGTAAACAAAAAGAAATCAGCCAAAATAAAAAATATGGATGCAAAGAAGAAAAATAAGTATTAGAGCTGGGGGAAAATGTAAGACCTTTGGTAGTCAAGATACAAGTATTTTTCATGAGATTGCATCTGGTTTTTTTTTTTTCATTCTGGTTTTTAACCCTTTGACAGCTTCACAAATGTTGCAGTTTCTGCTTTTTCTATTCACAGCAGAAAACGATAGTTTAGTCATTTTTGTGACTCACTGCTTGTTAGTTCTAAGCAAAACCTCAATCTTTTCTTTCATGTGCTGAGGAGGTTTGGGGCATGGCCCCTTCTTTTGTCCAGAGTGAGGCAAATGAATCATTGCTGTAAATATATTTTTATTTAACCCCCAGTGGAGCTGAACACTGCTGCTTTATTGATCTATTCCGTGCATTAAAGAAAACAAAAGAAAGCAAAGCAAAATGATCAAATATTTCACCTTCTTTGTGTCAGACCTTTGGAAGGTACAAATTTGCCACAAGCTTTTTGTTCTAAATGGCATCCAAATCTCAAAACATAATTTGTGAGGGCCAATTGTATGAACCAAGAAGAATAAAGGAGACGGAGCTTGTGGTTTTGTGCTGCCTGCCTGCTGGCTAAAAGAACCATCCAAATTTGGATTTTGAAACCCCAGGAATTCATGTCCTTCAGCAGACTTTCTCCTCAGAGTAAAAGAAGAACCCACAGAGAGTTGTGACTTTGTGGTTCGAAACACAGTACTTATTTGGGACTGACAGTAAAAGCTCTAACTGGTCCTAAGTGAGTAGAAAGGTGGAGCTGAAGAAAGAAAAACATCTACAGGGAAACAAATGGGAAAGGGAAAGTTAATATCACAGACTCAGAATTGTTCTGGTTGGAAGAAATCTTCAAGGTCATCAAGTCCAACCATTCCCCCAGCACTGCCAGAGAATCACAAACCCATGTCCCTCAGCACCACATCTCCATGTGGGGCTTTGAAACCCCTCCAGGGATCATGGGGACTCCACCACTGCCCTGGGCAGCCTGTAGTTCAGAGGAACACTCTGGCTCTTTCTAACTTGGGAAGTGTGAATATTAACTTCAGGTTAGTTCTTGATGGACAAGGAGCATGCGTAGAGCAATGGCTCAAAATTACTGGAAGTCTCGCAAAATCCAGAGGAGAGGGAAGATGATGCTGTTTTAATGGCAGAGATGATCTCAGAGGACTCTGACTTCCGAAGACTCAGAGATGTTTGCTTCCTTGTAGATGTTATCCATCAAATGAAAGAATCACTGCCAAACATGCTAAATAGAGCTGAAGGGAACACCTCTTTCCCAGAAATCTTGCCTTCCACCTGAATTTTAGTTTAGATAGAAGATTATGTTTGGACTTAATGATTTTGAAGGTCTTTTCCAACCTAAACAATTCCATGATTTCCTGATTCTTTGACAACTTTTGAACTGCAAAAACTATACTTCCAGCTACCAAATCCAGAGATGGTAGAAGATATCCTTTGAAGGAAGAAAGAAAATTGAGTCTAGGAAAAAAAAAATTTTTATATATATATATATATATATATAAAAATGTACCTTCTTCACTGATGGGAACCACCAGTCCCAGCTAATGAATTTGTTTAGTCTTGGAGACAGACTCAAGGTTCAGGTAATAATACAATACACAAATAGTGTTATGTTTATAGATAAATTTTCTCATCACCAATTAAAACTGAAATCATTTCAGTTTATTGGTATATTCTCGAGGAACTGACTGAGAAACTTGCTTCTTGTGCAATATTCCCAGATAAAAAAAAAAAAAAAAAAAAAAAAGAGCTTGTCTGAGGGGAAATGTATGAGAGGTATCTTTGTGGATTTTCACTGGGGTGACTGGCAATCGAAGTGAGGCATTAATGGGATAAATGGAGTTCATACAAATCGATTGGTTCACAGATTGCAAATTTATACTGATGAGATGAACTTTATTCCAGAAAAGTCAGGCATCAGCTTCTCACCTGCTGAGAAGAAAAGAATAATCCTTATTATGTCTTTTCTTGTCATTTAAATCAAGAGGTAAAAGTTTCCCACTTTCCAGATTTTGTAAAAGGAACAAAAAATATGGAAATAAACTTGATTTTTTTTTTCCAGTACGAAAACTGAAGACTACCCTCAATTTGTCTAAAAGTCAGATGAGTTGAATTCTCTCTTCAGAACTGCATTTCTTTTTAGGCAGCCCTCAAAAAGATTGCTTCGACAAGACAAAATGAGACCTGGCAGAACAAAGATCAGTGCAAATAATGCAGCACCTGCTCCATTCAATCCATTTTAACTTCTCAAATGGGAATTATGAGGACACTAATCCTCTGTCATGTAACAGCTGGGTCATATGGAGGGTAACATCAGTAATTGTCAAAGTACATCCTTAAGCTCACTTAAACACTGAGCCCCACCGAGTCCAGCTCAGAAAATAGGATGCTATTGTACGGTACAATACGGAGATAAAATAATGCAGGTGCTTAAGGATGATGTTCTGCTAGAAAAGAACATTAGTTTGTCATGCTATTCTAGCTTAATTTAGTGCTTCAAGGGACAAAGGAATTGTCTTGTCTTTGTTACATTGCCTAGAGGATCTGTAAAAAGTCTGAATAAAAATCACTTAGGTATCAACAGGGTAACATAAGGGGGAAAAAACAGACATCTAAATTAATATGAGAGAATGAAAAGTCTTCTACCTAACCCAGTTAGCTCCTTCAGAAGTTAAGCTTTTTCTCAGAAAGCTCCTTCCGTGCCTGAAGCTCACTTGGCTTGCAGCTGAGGTGATAGTCTGAGGACATTTATTTCAATTAACCTCAGTCTCTGTAGTCAACACAGTTTGACAAAAATGTCAGGGAAATAGTTTATTCCATCTTTAAAACAGACAAAGGGTGGCTGGTTTTCCCCTTACAAGGGAAACAAGACCCTCCCAAGCTGGATGAGGTATCCTTTCCAAAGTCCTTTCCAAAGACCATATAGTTTCTATATTGGATGTCCTGCAACCCCAAGACACCATGGTTAATGGGCAAGCTAATTAAAGATCTCCCTACTCCCTGCAGGGGTGTTGGACTACATGAGCTTTAAAGGTCCCTTCCAACCCAAAACAGTCTGTGATTCTGATGACTCTTATGATTCCATGATTCCACGATTCTGTGCTCAGCTTGACTTTGGTTTGGCACTGGCTGCAGCAGCTAGTGCAGCACTGCATTCAAACTGGTGCTGACCCCTTTTCTACAACAGCCTCAGCGGTCGTTCCTGACCTCATGGCTCAAGAGACCATCCTTCACCCAGGCAGTAGGCATGCTACAAAGCTAGTAAAGGGTTTGGAACATGTGTCTTATGAGGAAAGGCTGAGGGATCTGGGGCTGTTTAGCCTTGAGAAAAGAAGGCTGAGGGGAGACCTTATTGCCCTCTACAGCTACCTGAAGGGAAGTTGTAGCAAGGCAGGAGTTGGGCTGTTGGAGACAAGTGACAGAACAAGAGGAAATGGCCTGAAGTTGAACCAGGAGATGTTCAGGCTGGATATCAGGAAGCCTTTCTTTCCAGAAGGGGTTGTCAGGCATTGGAATGGGCTGCCCAGGGAGGTGGTGGAGTCACCATCGCTGGAGGTGTTTAAGAGGCGGTTGGATGTTGTGCTTAGGGACATGGTTTAGTGGTTTTTGATAGGGCTGAGAGTAAGGCTGGACTTGATGATCTTGAAGGTCTCTTCCAGACAGTTCTGTAGTTCTGTGATTCTAGGAAATTCAAAGGAATGCCTCCCATCTTTTCGGTCATCCTTAACATTAGCCTTTTATCCTGAGTTTGCTCCAGCTTGCTTGTTAAACCTGCACTGCCCTGCAGCCCCAAAGCACGCACACAGCCACAGATGAAATAATGAGAAATGCTGACTTTGTGGCACGGAGATTGGAGTATCCAGCCAAGGCTGCTGTGACTGTATGCTCAATTTACATTAAAAAGTTATTGCCTTAAAGCATGAGTCATGCAGTGAAATGTGTGTCTGGGAAGCAGAGAATGTGGGTGTAAATCCCATACAATCAAAGGACTAAGACCCATCCTGGATGAGTGTTTTAACCAACATCTGGAGAACGGGCAGCCCTTCTCTAGCCCTATCTAAAAGGACCATAAGGTGTTCCTTTGTACCAAAGATAGCAGTGAAGTGTCTGAGTTGGTCCATTTCTAGTTACAAAGTTACTTGTGTATAAGGATCTAATATATATATAGGCAGCTAAGGCATATGTCTAAGAGAAAGAATGAATTTTAAATATATTCCCCTCTCTGGCATTTCCCACCAAGCGACCTACTTGTCTTCCAGGTAGTTGTCAGTCCCAGGCAGTCTCAGGGGCTCACATTTCTCCGTTTCTTAAGACATGAACTGAGGCATCTAAATCAAATTTCCCCCCCACCCATCTGGTGCCTTTCCTTCTGTTATAATATTTTCTTCTCTTCTTGTCAGGTGCTTTCTCCTGTGAGAGACTTGAGGTAGAGAATTAATGTCAGCGAATGTGTGAAGAAAGTATTAATGTTAATGTGCTACTACAATGGTATTTTCAACATAAGCTCTGTAAGAACAGTACCATATAATGCACGACAAGAGACTGAAGTAACTCTGAAATTACCAAGTGTTTTATGGGTCACATTAGCTCCAAAGGAATCTGATGGATTCTTAGGCAAAACAGTGGTACTGGATAAAATGAGATATTGCCAAATAGGAGAGAACACCTTTTCTGAAGCTGATCAGAATTCATGACCTGAATCAAATAAAAACCTCTTTAATAAGAAGTATATGATCTCTGTCCACAGTAGCCTTGAACAGGGTGTGCAGCTTTTGGCAGATGCTCATCTAATAACATGTTCTTCTTACTGAGCTCACAAGGTCACTGTCCAAAAGAATTAATGTATTCCTGTCATGATTCAAGAAAAAAAAAAAGGAGTAAGAGATGTGAAGATGACTTTACAGCTCTATGTGGTATAGTTGTGACCAAACCCACCTCTGGTGTATAATATGATGGGTACCAGTTCAGGTCTGGTGTCTCTAGGTCAGGAAACATGTTGAATATTGACATGGAAGAGAGAAGCTTAGAGATGCCTCTGAGAAGACTAGATCCAGTGGCTGGAGCACTAGAAATGAGAAATGAGCTGCTTGTTCTTGATTCAGCTGATAGTTAATCATGGGAAGGGTTATATGAAGCACCGTGGTGAATTCTCTCTCTATCTCATGGCTATTTTCTCTCTGCTTTGATTTGGGTGGTCTTGTTCTTTGGGGGTTTTATTTTATATTTTGTTCTGTGTTTTGTTGTGTTTTTTTTCTCTCGAAGGGAAGTCTTAGTTTAAAGAGGAATGAATTTAGGAAGAGGTCTGACATCTGTCACATGTCTCAAACTGCAGTTTTAAAGCTGGAGTTTAGGGAATATTTTTAGGACAGGGATGGGTGGATCCCTGACGAGCCCATGGAAAGCAAAAAGGAGATGCAAGCAGGAGGAGGAGGTATCTGAAACTGGCAAAAGCCGACTAGTGGAGAAGTGGACTTCACCATGAAGGTTTAAATTCCTTTAGCTTTCTCCTTCCCTACGTTAAGAACCATGTGTCAAGAAGATACTTCTGGGGTTGCACAGGGGATGAGCTGTGAGAAATGTGACCGCACAAGGTGCCAGGCAGGGTGATTACACGGGTGTCTTCTGGCCTTCTGACGTGCGTAGTGCCCCCCTCACCGTGGCTCGTGTAATATTTTAATCTTTATTTGTACAGTAGATATTCAATTTATTAATAAAAATACAGCACCCAAGAGGAAAAAAAAAAGGAGGAAAAAAAAGAAAAAGCAAAGCTATTTCTGAGAGTTACATTTTGTAACTTGTGAATCCACCAAGTTATACATTTACTCTTTGCTTTAAAAGGGCTTTTTACAGTCATATTGATTTAGGATTGTAAAGGAGGACCTGATCAGATAACTTTCTTCCCCTCCAAAAGTTAATTTCTCCTCCAGTTTTATTGCAACAGTGAGTAATTCCTCACCTGCCCCCTGCAAGATCTCACAAATCATAACAGAGTTTTTCAAATTGAGAAGCTACACCAAGAGCTTAGATCAGTGTTTTGGGCATGTCAATGTATAACTTCAAGTTCAAAACCACTCAGTGCTTAGAAACTCCCACTGATCTCTGTGGAAGTTTCTTATTACTGTTTTAGAATAAGGTTACGTTTTCAGACTCAGTATTAACAGAGAAGATTAATTAACATTTTGAAGCCTTAAAAGCATTGACTCCATCTTAATCATAATATCTCAGCCATATACTCACAATTCCTTGGCAGTTTTGGGCCATGATTTTTCTTTTTTTTTTTTTTTTCCCCTATGTGACCATAAAATATTAGGTTTTAATTAAAATAATAATAATAATTTTCAAAGTCTGTAAAATGATAGAGGAGACAAAAGAATAATTGACTGCGAAAGTAGCTCCAAAGTAGGTCATATGGCCAAAAGCAGAATCTACTGCTGTTGTGCTATCATATTCACACAGAAGTGCCACTGGTATTAAGGATATTTAAGAAATGACGAAAGCAAGAAAACTTCAGGTCAGATGGCTTGACTTGCAGGAGTGCTGAGTCCCCCCACATGTGGTGGAAGCCGGTAGGATCTGCAAGCCCGTGACAGCTCTGCAAATGAAGGAACCTCTTGTTGTTTGCTTTTAGCTTATGCTGACATGTCTTTATAAATACCAGGATTTCCAGTGATGAGAGCTTGTGAATCGAATGCAGCCTGATGAAGTTCAACAAGAGGAAGTGTAGGGACCTGTAGCTGAGGAGAAATAACCCCGTGCACCAGTATAGGGGGGGGTGACCTGCTGGGAAGCAGCTCTGCGGAGAAGGACCTGGGAGTGCTGGGGGACAAGTTGACCATGAGCCACCAGCAGAAGGCCAATGGTCTCCTGGAATGCATGGAGAAGAGAATGGCTGACAGGTCAAGGGAGCTTCTCCTCCCACTCTACTCCACCCTAGTGAGGCTACCTCTTGTGTCCAGTGCTGGGCTGCCCAAGTCGAGAGACAAGAAACCAGTGAAGAGAGTCCAGTGGAGGCTCTAAAGATGCTGAGGAGCCTGGAGCACCCGAGGAAAGGATGAGAGCCATGGGGTTGTTTAGCCTGGAGAAGAGCAGCCTGAGAGGGGAGCTGAGCAATGTTCATCAACATCTAAAGGGCCAGACTCTTTTCAGTGGTGCCTAGCGACAGGACAAGGGGCAACAGGCACAAACTGGAACCCAGGAGGTTCCATTGGAGCAGGAGGAGAAAGTTCTTTGTTGTGAGGGTGTCAGAGCCCTGTCCCAGGCTGCCCAGAGAGGCTGTGGAGTCTCCTTGTCTGGAGAGATTCCAAACCCACCCGGACACTGCGATGCTGGGCCCCCTGCTCTGGGTGACCCTGCTGGATGGAGCAGGGGCGTTAGACCAGAAAATCCCCAGAAGTCCCTTCCAACCCCCAGCATTCTGTGTGATTCTGTCATTCTGTGATTTTGTGCTTCTGTGGTTTCTACTGGCATGGCACTATATGAAGTCCCCCAGCCTCACAAAGAAGTCTACCACTAGCATTAGCTATACTGGTCCGTGTGACATCTGCTGAGACTGGGGTGAAGATCTTCTTCCATGTAGACTTCCCAGAGCCCTGCAGAAATCTTGACAGCCCATCCCTGTCACTGAATGGGTCTTTAGGCAGAGAAGACGTTATGGGCACCTTGTACTGAGTGAAATTCCCCTCTGAGAGGGCTTCCCACTGTTGAAGGGTCATGTGGGACAGGCAAATACTTAATTAAACCTTAAATTAAAGCATAATTTAATTAAACCGTTGATCTCTTGCTGATTGTGACTGTTCTGAGAAAGAAAGGAGGGTAAAAGATTGCAAATAGTTCTTCCTTAGTCTTCACCATGTTCGTTCCTCTGAGGTTGTACCTGTTAAAAATGTTGTGATATTGCTGGTATTGTCTGTTCACTTGGTAACATTGGAAGCTACAAATCTGAGACAATTCAGCTGGAGGAAAGAAGGTTTATTTATTTCTCAGGAGTAAAAAATTTTTATATAATTTGAGGGATACCTGAAGGAATAGGCAATAACATAAGAGGTAGGGAAGAGGGCTCCTGCAGTATGCGATAGCCTCAGCTCCAGAGATTAGCATCTTCCAGTTGTTCTAGATTGAAACTTCTAATAATGTGTTTGGTGTGTGCAAAGCCTTGAATGATTTTAAGTTATCCTGGTCTTAATTATTTTCTCTTTTCCTTTTCTCTTTTTCCTTTTCTTTTTTTCCTTTTCCTTTTCCCTTCCCTTCCCTTTTCCTTTCCTTTTCCTATTTTCTCTTCCTTTTCCTATTTTCCTTTCCTTTCCCAGAAAACTTTGAGCTCCCACTCTTGGAATGAAGGACTCAATCCTTACTGTCTCAGAGGAACACATCTATTCCTTAATCAGCACATTCAGGGATTGGCACCAAGCAGCAAGAGACGTAGGGTTACATTCAGGTGAACCTTGATAGGACTTGACAAATAGGTGGAAATTCAGTGCGTGGTCACAGTAGTAGGTGGACTGTTTATAGCCCTTTGATATTGTTTCTCTGGAAACAGCTAAAGAGAACAGATCAGCACATTTGAGGAGTACAAAGCAGCCATCAAAAAGACACCTTGTTATTAATTTCCCTCTATGTAGAAGGCACTGGAGCTCCTTTATTAACTACAGAACATACAGAGCCTTATTTATGTCCTGATCCTGGGAGGGGTAAGAGGATCTGTAATTGTCAGGGTGACTTCTGTACTAGGAGATGACTTCAGCAGAGGCTTGAACTGCTCAACACCTCTCAGTTTCCAGCCATTAGTATTCATCTCCCTAGAGGGAACATGGACTTATGACTCACCCATGAAATGAGACGCTGCTGAGGTCAGCAGCCCTCGTAACTCTTCCCAGCTTCGTGTCAGGATGAATAAGTGACACCAGTATGCGTCTGCAGCCTGGATTAGGAGCGTGCTTAAAGAGGGCTCTGCAAGGCAAGGTGACAACTGTCCTGGGTGGCCACCTCCTGCTCCTGGGCTGCCAGTCTTGGTGGTGACTCGGCCCTTGGAGCTGCACTGGGGTGAGGGCACAAGGTACTGGCAGGGCATGGGTACCAACAGTTTTAGTGCTGTTATTGGGGGGGTGAGAAAGTAATGTATCTTGCTTTGGTACCCCAAAAGAAGAAATGGGCTCTTGTAATACCCTCTAGTTTGGAGCCTAGATGCTCCCAGCCACCAGGAAACTCTGGCTCTGGTGTATATACCATTGGGGGTTTTGTTTGTTGTTTGTTTGGGGGTATTTTATACCTATATATTTATATATTTTTACATAATACACACAGGGTCACAGCAAATCATTTTATAAGTCAATAGCACAGTCAGGGCTGAGAACCTTTGTGCCCAGACAGAGGCCACAGTGAAACCACAAGGACTGGTACCTGCCTGAGTAAGAAATACAAATCCCAGCTGTGGAAACCACAGAATTCCAGCACAGGGGGCTGGCCTAGCTTTGCTTGGGGTTAATTATCACCAGCAGCTGATGACCCAATGAGTTGGGAGGGGCCACAGTGGGATAAACAACCCAGCCAGCCAATGGGATGCTGAGTCCTGCCCCTGTATAAGGGGAGGGCTGGGCTAGGGCAGGTCACCTGTTTTCACCTTGCTTTGGTGCACCTGGAGCTGGGTAAGTTGGTATCTTGGGCACGGGTAGAGCCCCCCTGCCTTCTATCACTTGTTTATTGTTTTGTGACTGTTACCATTAATGCTGGTGGTTTCTTTTTGTGTAATTTTATTAAACTGCCCTTATCTCTGTCTTTTTCTCCCTTCTATCCTTCAGGAGGTGGTGTGGGAGGGGAGGGGGAAGCAGTGGGCGAGCAGTTGTGTGGTGTTTAGCTGTAGGCAGAGGCTAAACCACAACATGGGAGTTGGGAGGGACTTCTGAAGATCATCTGATCCGAGCCCTCTGGTAAAGCAGGGTCACCTAGAGCAGGTGAGACAGGATTGCATCCAGGTGGGCTTTGAAAGTCTGCAGAGAAGGACATTGTGGGAGGCTTTATATTTTTCAGTAAAAAAACTATCTTATGCCATTTTCATGGTTACCTAATCTGAAATCATACAAACCACAGTCAAAGAGCTGTGAGGAAGTGAAGTGACTGTGTGGTAGCTCAGACTGGAGATGAAGTAGTGGAACAAACAGGAATCGTGTAAATAATAGATGAAATTGCTTCTTTTGCCAGTAAATAAGTGCAAGACAAGAGTGCTACAATACGTGCCCTGCAAGGCTGCTGTAACTATGGCAACGGTGATACATGTACTGTCATCATTGCAGATTAGCCATACAAATATCAAACTGCTGGACCATACATGGGGTGTACTTGTGCCACGGCCACTCTCTAGCTGAGTCTTTATTGCTGTGAGTAGTCATCATGTCCCATCTTTATATCTTTATAATCTTTACAATACCTCCAAAGCAAGGGTGGAGAGAGTATTATCATAGATCCAGTTACAGATTCCTTTCACTGAAGTCAAGACTATTTCCCATGAGAGAGGTAGAAGATGGATACATGTGTGTAGGTGTCTTCATGTAGGCATTGAGCATGGCCAACTGTGCCCTTTCAACTCTCTGCTTTTGTTTTTGAGACTCGCCTCTTCTGGAAACAACTGATTTAGGCAACATCCTAGTTTGATATACATATTGTGCACCCCTTGTCCTGCAGCCTAGAATGGGAGGATTATTTTGTTCATTCTCTAACTGCTTTGTATTGGCTTTGGCTGGAATTGGGGGAAATGAGATTTCTCAGGATGTGTAATTTCCAGCTGCCTCGGAACAGACTGACCTGTTCATGCTGCAGATGGATAAAGCTCTTTAAACCCTTGGTGTGCACACCAGGAATGATAGAGGCATGAGGCTGAGAATTCAAGCCACGTGTTAAGTCTCTACATCTCAATTAAAGACAGCCTTTATAGATTTGTACTCCTTTTCTTTGGTTTATGAGGATACTTGCCTGTTTTATCTCTTTAAAAGTGCAGTGATATCCCCATCCTGCTGATAGTGCCAAAATGTAAATCTGGTCCAGTTTATAAATGCCAGTGATTTCAGTCTTTGAAATATGGATAAATAGCTGATGATTTTTAAAGGTCAATTCATATTCAGAATTGCTTGACTTAATTACAGGGATGAATTTTTCAAATCACATTGTGTCACACTCCATCATTTACGTTGCAGGGGATGATTTCATGTACCTCTGTTCTGGCTTTGCTGTATAAAGGAGGGCTCTTTTATCGTTCACGGAGTATCTGCAAACTGTCTATTGCATCTGTTCATTCTCTCAACTGGATTATATATTAAAAAAGGGCTTTTCCATTCTTCAGAAAACTTTTATTGCTATTTGCAGTACTGATATTACTATTTGCAATACGGCACTGTCTGAAAACACCATTGAAAACAGAAGTGTATAAATCTGAAGACTGGCAAATAAACACAAAACCAGGCAAAAGGGGCATAGATCTGTGGGGTTTGTGGCTGAAGATGTGCCAGTGTGTACCCATGTGGGCAAGAAGGCCACCAGCATCCTGGCTTGGATCAGCTCCAGTGTGGCCAGCAGGACCAGGGCAGGAATTGCCCTGGACTGGGCACTGGGGAGGCCGCCCCTCAAACCCTGGGTTCAGTTTTGGACCCTTCACTCCCAGAAGGACATTGAGGGGCTGGACCATGGCCAGAGAAGGGCAGTGCAGATGGAGAATGGTCTGGAGCACAAGTGGGATGAGGAGCAGCTGAGGGACCTGGGCTTGTGGAGCCTGAAGCAAAGGAGGCTGAGGGGAGACCTTCTGGCTCTTGACAGCTCCCTGACAGGAGGTTGGAGCCAGGGGGTGTTGGGCCCTGCTTCCAAGGAAGAAGGGGTAGGATGAGAGAAAACAACTGCAAGTTGTGCTAGAGGAAGTTTAGGTTGGACACGAGGAACAATTTCTTCCCTTCAAGGTCTGTCATGGCCTGGTGCAGGCTGCCCAGGGCAGTGGTGGAGTCCCCATCATCCCTGGAGGGGTTTCCAAGCTGTGGAGATGTGGTGCCGAGGGACATGGGTTAGTGGTGCCCTGGCAATGCTGGGTTAATGGTTGGACCTGATTATCTTAAAGGTCTCTTCCAATCAAAACAGGTCTAGGATTCTGAGTCTGTGATTTGTGTTTGAGACTATCTGGGATTACTAAACCTGTAGTCATCCAGAATTGCTCAGGGTCACCTGGTCCCTGTAAGTCTGGAAAACCTGGATAAAACTGAAGGACATTTAGTTTGGGTAAGGACTTGAATGAAGCATATCACAGTGAAGTTCTTGTGAAGAATTTGCAGCCTTAGACATATTGGTCATTGCTGTCCTCTGAATTGCTGCTGTCTTGTCTGCCATGGGTGACTGCGCCCCTGTGAAGTGGTTTTGTAGCAGTAGAGGATCCATTAAGTCTGCCTGCTGCTATTACTCAATGAGAAAATGCCTTTCTGTCTCAGTAGAAGAGATTCTCAGGTCCTGTTGAATCCACCAGCTGCGGTGACAAGGGTTGGTGTTAATATAGCCACTAATTCAGCTGAGTCTCCTGTTGGGTGGTTTATGGTCATTGATAGTAACATCCCAAGCAGATGAGAGTCTTTAGTCATAAAATGTTCACATAAATAATTCATCTGAGTTTGGCACAGCTTGTGCTGTGGAGTCCCTTCCAGCCTCTTCCACATGCAGTAAAATCCCCTCCCCGAGGCTGAGAACACATCCAGCCTCGTCTTCCCCAAGACACAAATCTAATTTAACAAGCCTGCTTTCACCTAAAAAGCATGAAATTTTACAAACCATTTCCTGCTCGGCTGCATAAAACAAACCCATGACCCAGAACTGAATATTAGCATTTAATTGGCTATTTTTCCTCTAGCATTTGCTGCTCTGGACTTCCCCCCCCCCCCCCCCCCCCTTTTTTTTTTTTCAAAGGCCTGGGTACAGAACTGGGACTCTGTGTGGGAGAGGTTGGAGATAAGTTTTCTCGGGCTATTGATCAGCACCATTTCCTGAGCCTGTCTCATGTGGCAGCAGCCTAGCAACTACCCACGGTTTCCAGTGCCTCTCTCTGGACTGGAAAGTGCAGCTGGTTGCTCCTCTGTGCACAGCCTCATTAGAACAACACTTATCTTCTCTCTTGATGGCTGTAATGAGCAGGATCTGGCGTTACACGCTTTACCTGACTAACAGGCATTTTCAAAGGAGCCCTGATGACCTCTTGTACCTCTTATCCTGCTCTTCTCTTGGTACCGAGCACCAAACTGGGCGTTTGTTCACTGGTTGCATGATATAAGCAGCCCTCACAACGAATTTAGTAAGGTTTTTTTATTAATCAGTAAAATCAACAACTGATTTAGTGTTGTAGAACTGTTTTACAGAGAATACCATGGGCAAAAATAAACTCAAAGTTTCACAAGGTATGGAAAAGACAATACCTGTTGAAAGGGCTTCTTGCTCCAGGTATGTTTGGACTTGCTGATGGTCTGAAGGGGGGGACTCGCTGGTGGTCTGAAGGTTTTTTCCAACTAAAACAATTCTGAAATATCTCTAGTTTTAAACAGTCGTCTTCTAGTTCTCAGCTTTTCACTGTGTATAGAGACAAATACACGATCATAATATTAACTACTGGAAAATGCTTCACTTTAGCAGAGTCACTTTATATGTTGTAGAACACAACACAGTCTTCTTGGAACAAAACACTGTGCAGGATGGGCAAGAAAATTAAAGGTGGCAGACATTTCTAGAAAGATTGTTTGGACAGGAAAATTGGAACTCAGGGCAAATGCCCCATGCTGCTTTTTTTTTTTTCTCAGTATTTGTCCTGCATTCATCTATTTCCACAAGGGGGGGGGAATCCCACCCTGTGTAGGAAGACCTGTTAGAGACAAACTGAACTTCCACATGACTCGACCAGCGGACAATTACAGATGCTTAGAGAAGACAATAAGATCACATTCTGCTGAGAACCGCTTTATGGATTGGATGAGCAGATGCAAGTTGATATGACCCAGCTTCATTTCCTCTCAAACCACGTCTATGGAAACCTAATATGCACACAAACAAACGATAAATGCTGAATGTCTCCCGTAATGTCAAATTTTCATTAGATCATGAGAAAAGAGACCTCAGCAGTCTATGTAATCCTGCTGACTCTGCAGTCAGTAAAAGCTGTACCTGTTCAGATGCTGTACACTATAGAGCCAAATATCTTGCTGTTTTGATGTGTTTATAAGGGGCTGAGCTCTCGGAGGTAGTTTTAGGCACATACCTTAAAACCTTTGTGGCTCCAAACAAGGTTAGGAAATCCCTTGTCAAGCACAAACACATTCAGACCATATTTATCATTGCCCCTGGCAAATGAGTTATGGATCTACAATTTCTACATGCTATATTGACACGTTGCTGTCCTGCCTGCTCTCTAAAGTTCCCCAAGGTTACACGTCAGGGGAGGAAGAGGGCAGTAAAAATAGCCCAAAGTGGCAGAAGCTTCTCCGTGTTGTAACATTAAGCCTAGAATTATTTCTGTTTTAAATAGGGAAGGGAAAAATCAGTCTTGCAGTCACAAAAAAAAAACAAACCCCACAGGTTTTGAGCTTTTTTTGTTGCAGTTGAAAAAACAGCTTTGTTAGTTCAATGAAATGGCAGCAAGGATTATAAACTAATCCGTTTTGATGGAAATGAGAAATCCGAAGTAGCATAATCATTTCATTTGAACAGCCAGACCTTCCAGTTGCCAAATGCACACTGAGAAGCTAAGGAGAAAAGGGGCACTCTTGGCACATCAGCTTTGAGTGCAGGTCAGGGACAGACAGCTATGGCCTTGGTGGACAAGTTCCTTGGACTGCTTAATGAATTGATAAATTAGTTTTCTCTGGAGTCCTCCAAGTTAAAGAAGCACATGAAGGTTCCTGAGTGTTTCTACTGCATCTGCATCAATCAGTGTGGCAGTGAAATATTTATATTTGAAGCAAAATGTTTATGCACAAAGACTAATGGTCATCTGGAGTGCATTTCAGGTGCCCCTCCAACCTGCAAACCAGCATTGCTTAGTGGGGAAGCCTCCTGCAGAGGCTCTGGAGAATGGAATTGGGACAATGTCAAGATCAGGACATGAATATAGGACTTGCCTTACATCATAACTTCTGGCATCTTAAAAGAAGATTGCCTCATCACAAGCTTTAATCTGCTGATCACTCTAACTGGCAAGACTCTGCAGAGGTTTACTGTTCTACAGTGCCAGCTGGCACCATGCTGAGTGACTGTCCTCTCTTCCCTAGCTCCTAATTCTCCCCTGCACCTTGACTGGGGTTTCTTTCTTGTTTTTTCCTGGGAGATGGGTTGGGGTTGTGCATCCTTTCCCTTGCTATGTTTTGCTTCAGGCTCATTTCACTGGTTTTGATGAAGTTTGATGAAATTAGTCTCCACTAGCTGTGGGTAGGGAGACATGGATGAGAGAGCCATGGGTGAGCTACTTCTCCATACTGCTTTCTAAGTCAATGGAGAAGAGCAGCCTACTTGACAGCTTGAATATGAGTATCTGTCCTGGTTTTGATGTCTGTGTTAGGATGTGATGCATCATATCTCAGAAGTGTGTATTTCTTCTTGGAATACAAGGGGAAGAGAGTATGGAGCACATCCAAAGAAGGACAATAGAGCTGGGAAAGGGTCTAGAGCACAAGTCTGAGAAGCAGCTGAAGGACCTGGGGTTGTTCAGCCTGGAGGAAAAGAGGCTGAGGGGAGACCTTCTGGCTCTTGACAGCTCCCTGACAGGAGGCTGGAGCCAGGGAGAGCTGGGCTCTGCTCCCATTCTATAATTTTTATATGACCGATTCATCTGTAGGTGTCTATGCTATAGATAAATATATTTGATCACAAGAGTTGCACCCTTGGAATGTTTTAGTTAGAATAATAACAGTCATACTGCATAGCTCATGCAGATTAGGTGGGAATTTTGGAAACACAATCGCACTTCTGAGGTCAGTTTAATTTTTAGGGCTTCATCTCATATCAATGGTAAATTTTTATGGCAGAATGAGGTCTTGCGTGTACCCTGTGACTAAAATCTCTTCAGCTAATGAGGTATTTGGTGGATATGAAAGAAGTTTCTTTAGAGATCTGTAAGTGAAATGATTTAAGCTGCTTACATGGTCAAGATTTTAATGCCAAGTTGCCAATCAATAGCACTTTAGCTCCTCTGCAGTGAGTCCAAGTTGAAGCAGAGTTCTTTCACTTAAGCTTGCTTGGGTTACAAGAAGTGGAAATTCCTGTTGTGAGCAGCACCTCAGTGCTGTGGTAACCAAATGGGGCACCGTGTGCCACTTCTGCTTGTTTTAAAGGGTGAAATAAAAATACATGGTATCAAAAATAAGGAAGAAAATAGATTCCTAGAAAAAAAGAGTCGCATCTGCTGCCATTTTAGTTGCCTGGCAAAATGAATTATTGCTTGAAGCACTTGGTAAGGATTTGACCATGTCCTGTTGTGCCATTTGAGCCAGCAGTGTGCCCATGTAACCAAGAAGGCCGACAGCATCCTTGCCTGGATCAGGAATAGTGTGGCCAGCAGGAGTAGAGAACTGATTGTCCCACTGTACTCGGCACTGGAGAGGCCACACCTTGAACCCAGTTTTGGGCCCCCCACTCCCAGAAGGACATTGAGGGGCTGGAGCGAGGCCAGGGAAGAGCAATGGAGCTGGGGAAGGGTCTTGAGAATAAGCCTCATGAAGAGCAGCTATAGGAGCTGGGGTTGTTTCCTCTGAAGAAAACGAAGCTCAGGGGAAACCTTTTTACTCTCTACAACTCCCTGACAGGAGGTTGCAGAGAGGTGGATGTTGGTCTCTTCTTGCAAGTCACCAATGACAGGACAAGGGGAAATGGCATCAAGTTGTGCCAGTGTAGGTTTAGGTTGGACATGAGGAAAATCTGCTATATCAAAAGGGTCATCAAAGACCAGAACAGGCTGCCCAGGGAAGTGGTTGAGTTGCCATCCCTGGATGTATTTAAAAACTATCTAGATATGGTGCTCAAGGATATGTTGTAGTAGTGGCTCTGTCAGAGTTACATAATGGTTGGACTTGATGATCCTGCAGATCTCATCCAACCATAGTGATTCTGTGACTCTGGCCTTCTGCTTTTCCTTTATTGTTCAGCACTGAAAAAGTGCTGAGACAGACCAGTCATGGATGGGGGGGATATTTCTGTGGGCACCAGCCATGCACACTCTTGAGACACACAGAGGGGCAGCTCACTGGGACCTGCAGGATCCTTTCCCCTTTCTCCTACCAGTAGTTTTGTACTTGCCAACGCCTTGTTTTCAAGGTTTCTTCGAAAGCTGAACCTGAAGGCACAGTCCAGTTAAGACATTGATCCGGTAAAACATCTCTGAGCAACCTGTTCTAGTTGAGGATGTCTCTGCTCACTGCAGGGGGGTTGGACTAGGTGACTTTTGGAGGTCCCTTCCAACCCAGGGATTCTATGATTCTATGATCAGTCCTGTTATATTTACCTCTGTCTTTTTTTCTGACAGAGGATGTGTTTAGCAGAGCTGCAGTTACAGCTTTGACTGGTATCCAGATCACCCAGCTGAAAAAAAAATCCAACAACGAATCTCAGCTTCCCATTTGGAGGGAGTGGGAAACTTATCCCAAAGTTGTTATATGGTGTTTCTTGCCAGAAGTATTTTATTGATCCCTCCCCCCCCCCTTTTTGTAAAAAGCTAAAAAAGAATCCTCATTACCTTAAAATGACTTTTATCAAGTAAACAGCTGCTTCTGCCACATCACCTTTGCTTTCCAGATATTTATCCTGCAACACATGCCTGCACAACTAGTGGGAATAAAATTTAGACCCATTATCTTCTGAGGTAGAACTGAATCACTGTAGCAGCACTAATCTAAACGAGCACCATGGGGCAGAGAGCAGTGAATCAGCAGACCTTTTGCTGCAGCGGATTTTTCTTTGTAAGTGTCAACACTGTTTTCAGGAGGAAAATGTAAGAACCTGGTCAGACACTGCATTGTAAGGCATTTAAATTCTCAAATCCACCATTAGGAACCTCAAAACGGGTACCAAGTGTTCATAAACCTTCCCCAAATGGTTTCTTATTTAGGAGCTCCAGGACAGTGGCAAGTGTGTATAAAGCTAGGTGGCTGAATTTATCACTTATGGTTGCCACCAATGTTGAATCTAAATTGCTTCAGTAATTTAAATTGTGTTGAATTCAGATTGAACATTAGGAACATTTTCTTCCCTGCAAGGTCTGTCATGGCCTGGCACGGGCTGCCCAGGGCAGCAGTGGAGTCCCCATGATCCCTGGAGGGGTTTCAAAGCTGTGGAGATGTGGTGCTGAGGGACACAGTTCAGTGGTGTCCTGGTAATGCTGAGTTAATGGTTGGACTTGATCTGAAAAGGTCTTTCAACCAAAATGATTCTGGAAATGGAAAAGAATATCCATTTCATTCTAAGGAAAAGAAATATAATTTCAAGCAATGTGAGATGGTTTTGGCACATCAGGGTGTAATCTCCAGTGTTGCAGGGCTATATTCCTAATCACCATGGATGAAGTTTGAGATTATTGGCTTTTTATCCATTACCATATTACACATATAAAAAGTTAGATTTAAATTAACGTACTGCTATTGAAATCCCAGAGTTGCATTGGTGAATACTCTTTGAGGACCTTGCTCAATAGGAGAGGAAATAAAATGGTTTCAGCCTGCAAATATTGACACATGGAATTAAATTATTGGTATTAGGAGTTATTGTGTTGGCTAATAATACACAAGAAAAATGATACTCCTGTTATATCCATATATGTTTGTCACTTTTTCAACCTTCCATTTCTTAGCACAAAAGGACCAGGAGTTTGGGGTTTCGTGCTATAAAAGGAGCATCCTCCTTTGCCTCAGTGGAGTAGACTCAAAGTCAACTTTGAGTCTGCTTGTTGAGGAATCCATAGAAGCTAGGCTAATGTTTTTATGATTGTTTAATATATCCAACTGCTATATATACTAAAACTATGTTTCTGAAAATTTTACTCAGAATTTCCTAAAGGAAACTTGGTTTTATTATTAACAGATTCTTCTTGTCTTATTAAAAGGAGAAATTAAGTTCTCCTCAATTATTATTTTTTTAATAGTCCTTTTGCAGCACTCCAGCAGCACTGCGGTGACATTCTTAGGAAGGAATTCTAATTGCTTTTCTAATTAATTCTTTTCTTAAGCCCGTTGCACAGGTTTGTGGAAAATGTCAGATGTCTTTCGGGAAACAAAACAAAAATTCCCGAATAACCCCATCAAAAACATTGCTGCTGAGTGAGTAAGGGAAGAATCAGTCCTGTTATTTTAGCAAGAATCTTGAGCCTTCCCAAATTCAGCTCAAAATCTGGCACTCCAAAGGAGGCTTGGGGAGTAGTAGAGAAATACAAGGTGATGGTCCCATGGCTACCGCTCACGGAGAGCTGGGCCTTATGTGTCAGGAGGTCTAATGAGGATGGTCTGGTTTCCACAATTATGACTACTTTTGAAGGTTACTTTATAGTGGCATTAATCCCTACCGGGAGAACCTTCTTGTAACTTCACTAATAAATGAACATCTAATAGTTTTCATACTTGGCAACATAACAGCCAGTTTTAAGCTGACACATACAATTTCAGAGGTTTGCAGTTGAAAATAACAGTTTGTTTTCAAACACACAGCACCAAGAACAAATCAAGTACTCGGTGTTTCTATAAACATGACAAAATTCAGCCTCTGGGTGGCCAAACTTAGTGTTTATTTCCACAGGAGCTGCATATAAGAATTGGGAGGGAAGATGTTTCAGGGCTTGACTGGTAAGAAGAGGAGCCTTTATTACTCCTATGGATGAGAATTTGGATAATGTGGTATTGCTTCTGTATGGGTAGGAGGTTTAGACCATCATTTCTCCTGTGTATGAGCCCAGGCCTCCATCTTTATGATTTCTAAGGCAGTCTGGAGGCCTTGGCCCTGCAGCTGCTCAGCCCTCTGAGTGCTCTCTGGGAGGACACCAGCAGGTCTGGGACCAGCTTGGTTCCCCACAGAGGAGGATAATGATTTAATGCTTTTGGGGACAAACTTTACAACTCAAGGAAGAGTCATAGAAGAGACTTTGTATAGCTGCATACGTGGTGTAGGACACAAGGGGATTGTGCTGTAGAGATGTCAGAGAATCACCAAATCATTTTGGCTGGAAGAGACCTTTAAGATTGTGGAGTCCAACCATTAACCCAGCACTGCCTGGGCACCCCTAACCCATGTCCCTCAGCACCACATCTCCACCCACAGCTTTGAAACCCCTCCAGTGATCACGGGGACACCACCACTGCCCTGGGCAGCCTGGGACAGCCTTTGACAACCTTGGAGGGGAAGAAATTGTTCCTCATGTCCAACCTAAACCTCCCCTGGTGCAACTTGAGGTTGTTTCCTCTTGTGCTGTCCTGACTGACCTCCCCCCCCCAACCCCAGCTCCAGCTTCCTGGAGCTGTCAAGTGCCAGAAGGTCTCCCCTCAGCCTCCTTTGGTTCAGGCTGAACAAACTCAGGTTCCTCAGCCACTCCTCACCACACTTGTGCTCTAGACCTTTCCCCAGCTCTGTTGCCTTTCTCTTGGCTCTAGCCCCTCAGTGTCCTTCTGGGAGTGAAGAGCCCGAAACTGACCCCAGGATTTGAAATGCAGCCTCTCCAGTGCTGAGTCCAGGGGGACTTTCCCTGCCCTAGTCCTGCTGGCCACGCTCATGCTAACACAAACCAGGATGTTGGTGGCCGCCTTGATCACCTGGGCATATGGGTCCTATGCAGGAGAAGAGTTTTTGAGGTGTCTGAGCTGGGCTCTCCCCAGCTTGCAGCTTGTGGCTGGATCCCTGGTTGGGGGAAATCAGCTGCCACATGGATGCTGCAGGCTGCAAAGGGACAAAACATCTGGAGAGGTGCTCTGTAGCCGGAGGTAACCATTAAGGATTTAGTCCAGCTGGGAGCAGGAGGTAGAATTTCCCCTTAGGAGATGTGGAAAGTGTGAGCTGGCTGCATCACAGTTGCTCTGGAAACCATCCTTTGAGCCTCTTTACTTGAGTGAGTGTAATTTCTCAATCATAACATTCCACTAATAATGTTTTGGGGTTTAATAGCTCTCTTTAAAGCCAGAAGAGAAAGGGGAAACCAGAATTATGCTAGAGTGCATGTTTGGGTAAGTGAACGTACATTTACCTGAATATATAACGTGTTATTAACACTAATAAGCACTGCACTAATCTTTATTTGAAGGGCTAATTAAAATAATTGCTAATACACGTATTTGATGGCATGGGTGTCAAACCAGATTTTTTGTAATGTCTTGTGTTTTGCCTTGGGGTTAAAATCCATACAAAATCCACTCGCAAGCCTTGAAAAACAGTTGCGGTGGAATCATGGGATATTTGAAGGGACACTTCCAAATCCCATTTAAGCAAAAATACATATTTATAAACCAAGCTATTAAAAAGGGCAGAAATGGTTAGATGTTGCATTTAAGCTCATTCCTAGCTTCCTTTTTTTTTATTCTTGCAAGTGTAAAATGCAATCTCCTTCTGTGTATCTTGTAGTTTTCAGTGTTCTGCTGTTTGAAATAACAGTTCTTGTAAGCGGAATGAAGCTGGTGGGTTGTCCTTGTTCCCTTACAGAAAGAAACAGCAGTAGCATCCAAATGACAAAGCAATAATCATCAAAAGCTGCCTGAGATTTCTTTGGTTTTTTACAGTTGTTAGAGGGGGATAAAGCTTTTGTTGGAAGCAAAGCAAGGAAATATTCCTAAGGGGATAAATATCCCTGGGAACATCTGTCCTCTAAGTGAGTGAAGGCAGAGACAGCAGATGTGGGCTGTTGGTAAAACTGGTCGGTTGTTACTTAGGGATGATTTCTGGTTTTGGAAAGAATTGAGGATCTTAAAAGGAGGAAAAACTATTCCAGGAGCAGAAGGTTTGGGGTTTTTTTTTTGATGACACATTGGGTAGATGACAGATCTGTTGTGAGAGTCAGAAAGGCTTTAAAGTATCTAGTAAAGAGGAAATGTAGAAACCAGAGCATCTGACATCTAGTAGACCCAAGCACCGAGGGCCTTGTAAGGTACAGCTGCTTTTGTAGCATTTTTTTTTATTGGTGATGGTAAGAGTAGAGGTGGTAATTAAGATGCTTTGGTGATGCCTGGGAACTGATGAATGTGGTGGGGTTGATGGTAGGGGACTTGAGTGATAAATCTTTTCTGACTAGGGTTTATGGAGAGTGACTACTGTTTATTCTAGAAGGATAAAATTGGAGGAAAGGCAGTTACTGGTTCGGACCCCCAGGCAATTCAGTGTTGTGCCCAGATTCTTCTGCACTTTCAGCTCTGGTAAAAAGCCCAAGATGAGGGAGCTGTGGGAGGCTTTTACAGATGCTCAGGGAAAAACAGACCAACCTAGTTCTTCAACATCTGTAACTCAAGACAAGAAAATGGGTGTTCTTTGTTCTTGTAGATGGCCCCTTGGAGTACTCCTGACCATGATGAAGTTCCAGGCTGGCCCAAAGATATAGTGGAGATCTTTCATCAGCCTTTTGGAAGGAACCAGTTACTTGTCTGCTCCTGTCCCCTATAGATCAGCAATAACAAACCTTTAAAATGTAAACCTGTAGCCCAGTGTTTTTAAAGAAACCCCAAAACATACTGGGTTTATCTTATCACTTTTGTACCATCCCAGTTCTGTCAGGACAATAGGTTGGTCTTTGCCATTGCATTTGAAATTTACGGAGAAGAGGAATGAATCAGGTGCTTCCAAGCTGAACACTTTGCCATGTGCCTATGTTTTACTCTGTCACAGGTATTGACACAAAGTATAGCTCTGATATTCCTCACCCCCTTACCTAGAACTACTGTATTTCTATAGTGGTTCAAAGAGGAGACAGAGAAGAAAAAAAACAAGCAGAAGTCAGATAAGTATCTTCTGAGGGTTCGGGTCCTCCCCCCACTTAAAATTTACTTTTTGCTCATGCCTGTAATTTCTCTCACCTACACAAGCAGTTGTAACTCTGAAGAATGACAGAATGATGGGGTTTGGAAGGGCCCTCTGGAGATGATCTGGAGCCATCCCCCTGCTCCATCCAGCAGGGTCACCCAGAGCAGGGGGCCCAGCATCGCAGTGTCCAGGCAGGTTTGGAATCTCTCCAGACAAGGAGACTCCACAACCTCTCTGGGCAGCCTGGCACAGGGCTCTGGCACCTCCAAGGGACCATGATGTTCTTCATTTTTGGACAGACCACCCAGCACTGCTCATGAGCTGATGAGGATGACCAAAACAGGGGAAATCACAACAGGAGGTGTTTATTTTGTGAAAGAAACTGGGAGGTCCCTGGTAACACACTTAATAGAGAGACTTTTTAATGTGCTGCAGTTTTACAACTCTTGACATCCATCTGATTTTATATAAGGGGTGATACCCCGAATGGCTTATTTGACCACCATAAATAAACACGCACAAGCTGTTCTTTCTACTGCCTGTGCAGTGCTGATAAAACACGTTTCTCTCCCTCGCTTTTTCACCTCCATGGCCATGGGACTGTAGAGGTGGTTTGAACAAGTGGGCTTTTTCCCACTCAGACATTTCAAACTGCGTTTAACAATAAAAGCGAAGAGGAAGGCAACTGTGTGGTGTCATGTGCTGAAAAACAGTCACTTCAAGGACAGGTAAACATTAAAAAATAAAGTGATTCAGCTGATGCTTTGCTTCTGGTGCCAGACGTTTGGCTTTTCCTGGTGGGCAGGGACCCAATATTTTGATGTTGGCTTTTTTTAATGCCTGAAATCTCAGGCATTTTAAAGCACAGATTTGATTCTGATGTTTATTTTTTGTTTAGCTAATTAAATCTTGTCACAGTATCTTTAGAGTTCAGAAGACTATGTAGTGCTGTTCCAGATATATATCACTTGAGGTGATTTGGTTAAGGCAAATTATCATTTCTTATGACTCTCTTTAGAAAGATATTAAATATTTTAATTGTTTGGGAAAAAAATGTTGGCTTCTTTTGGGGGGTTTATTTATTTATTTTGCACGAATCTACTATATTTCCTTATCTGATCTTCCTATTACTAGATATACAGCTCTGGGCTTTTCTACAGGGATCTTTTGGCTATTTGGAAATGTAAATCGTTGTAATTCCAACTTAAAGCTTGATTTTTGGTTTGGGCATCAAAGAAAAATCTTGGTGCATATTGAGAAGCAAGAACTTGTAGCTGTTGGGAAAGTGGACATCGGGACATTTTTCCATTCCCAAAATTGCTACTTCCAAAAGAAGGAAAACGTAAATGATTTTTGATTTGGAACCATCAAAATACTCCTTTCAGTTTTCTGCTTCCTTAATAGCTCAAATGTAATGTTTACAGTAAATATTGCTGCAGTAAAGTTGAATTTGGAACATTTTTAAAAATTAATGTAAAAAATGTGATGTTATCAGAAAAAAAAAAAAGAAAATCACTTTAACTTCTGTTTAAAATTTGGGTAAAACTGGCCCAAGCTCAGGCAATTATTTTAATAAGACTTCACTTTCTGTTGGAAAACAGTATATTTTTTCACCATTTGTTCTTAAACTTTTCCACTAAATTTTTAATAGCGTGCTTTAATATTTTTTTTCTTGCAAAATAAGAGACATTCTACGAGAGCTGGACTTCTTTTTGTTTCTAGTGGACTATTGGTGACTCAGTCTAGAAGGTAAACTTGTGTGATTTTGCTGCTTTTTATGTAATCTTTGATGCAAAGCATCATTTTTACCTCCTTAATAGCATACTTCAGGGCAAGACACATGGAAACAGAAATGGGAAGTATTTCTAGCTTTCACATTCATTTGTTAGAAAATATCCTTCTTAATCACAAAGTGGGATGGAATCAAAATGAGTAACAAGTCTTTCCTTTGGGTTTTTTTTTTTTTTGAAGGTTTAATATTATTTCCCAAGGCTACTGTGTTGTGATGTGAAAGAAACATGAATGTTCAGCCATATGTTGCACAGTTGGGAACGGGTAGCAGAAAGAGAAACACGTCTTGACCTGAAATGAGGCGTATCAAGTAGAACTAACCTGTGGCAATGTCAAGAGAGACATCGTGAAATTACTGTTTTCCTTCAATTTTGCAAGCAAACAGCGAACTATTCAGTTGGGAAAGAAGGGAGACCATCCTTAAAGAATTAATTGTAGAATAATGAGCATGGGATTTATTTGCCTTTTGCTGGAAGCTTTTGGAATGGGTATATCTGAAACTACACAGTTTAGATGAGGACAAAAATAAGGGTTTTTTTCCTTTTGCTGGAGTTTAGACAGCTTTGAATGAAGAAGGTTGATGTGTTGGCTTTGAAGCAGACTGCACACTCGTATAAAATACGGTTCTACAGGACTCTGAAAATTAAACCATAAAAACAGATTGCTTAGTTGCTGGGTTTTTTCCTGAAAAGATTTACAGTTGGTTTGGCTCCCTGGCAGGCTGCTGGGACAGTGGAACCAACACACTCCAGAGGGGAGCAGGGTAAGCTGCCTATGTGAGGAGATAATCTATTTCTATAGTGAGATTTAGTGTATCCCCCAGCAAGTGTCATTAGGAGAAAGGTGTGCTGCATGATGGACTTTTCCCATGTGTACAAGGTGTGGAAGACCACCCAGTTTGGGCTGATTTGTATTTTCCATGTAGCACCAGCGTGCATTTCTGGAAGAGGCTGATCCAGCTCCTCAACTCCAATTAGTGGCCGGTTCTTCTTTCCATGGGAATATGACAGGGTGTGTTTGATTTCTCCCCTGAAGAAATGTATTTGCCTGCTATGGAATATAAGATGGACAGTTTGAGTACTGTTACTGAATAGCAGGCCTGCTTAACTCTTCAGTGGTGTTTTGGAGTAGATCTTGGAGTCACAGACTGGCTTGGGTTGGAGAAGACCTTTCAAGGTCATCTAGTCCAACCCCCTGCACTGAGCAGGGACATCTGCAACTAGAGCAGACTGCTCAGAGCTCTGGCCAAGCTCACCTGAAGTGGCTCCAGGGGTTTCAACTACTTTTAGTATTACTTTTTTAGCTTTACAAAATTTCTCCTCAGAGGCATCTCTTTCAAGAAGAGGTTAGAGTAAATATAAATAACCATAATACCACAGTCATTAAAAATTAATTTCAGATTATATAAAAATGTAGTTTGAGACAGACCTTCACTTCCAATACCAAGGATCTGGAATATAGAGAGATTCGAAGAGGAAAAGGTAGGTAAGGAGCACACCTAGATTACAAATTGCAGGGCAAGTTTTCTTCATGTTTCTCTCAACCGATGTGACCGTTTCTCTACAGCTTCTTAGATATGTGACATTTTCCTTTGCTTTAGTTAAAATAAAAGATTTGGTTCCTGAATTACAGCTGTTGCTGGTAATGGATGAAAACCAGAATTCTTTACTCTCTTCACTAGTTTTATTGGCTCTGATAAAAATGCAGACAAGTTTTTCTGCCAGTAAAGTCAGGAAATGTGACAGTGGCTCAGAGGAAGTAGAAATACTGAGTTTGAGGTGTAACTTTTTTTCAGAGGTGGTTTCCAATGATGACTGCTGGCTTTATTTTTCATAATTCCTTTTGGTCTGGTAAATAAACCTTAATGTTTTATTTCTAAACCAGAAAGTATGGAAATGTTATATGTAGCAAGCAGAAAGTATAGAAAGCATAGGAATCTGGGCATGATGCACTTAGGAAATAAGAACCTCCATCCCTTAATGTGACTGCCAGGTTCTGAAGGGGCTCAAAGATAATCGGTGTAGCTGAGCAGCACTTGGTGAACCTCTAGAATAAGCATGTCCGTATCTAAGATTAACTGCCAGTAAAGATTATGTCTCCTATACAGAAGATGTGTTCTGTATAGATTATGTATGCTGTGTTGAAAGGCCCTTACACTGGTGTGGTGAAGCTGCTTTGGAGGATTACAAATATTTCATCCCGTTTGCACGGTAGAATTCTTACATCAGTATTCCTTTTTTTTATTAATTCAGCTAAATTTTTCCTTCCTGAATTTTATATATATATATTTTTATTTATTTTTAGTTTATAACTCTACACAGACAAGTAGAGCAGAGTGATATCAGATGCAGGAGGGACATAGAGGTGGACAACCCTGTGAAACAAAGGAAGAGGGTGTGCAAGGGACATAAGGCAAGAGTGACAGAGTGCAGTTGTTTTGCAGAAGAGTGATGAACCTCAAGAAGCAAGACTATAATGAACAAGTGTTATAGACAGAATACTACGTTCCATCCTTTCTTAATATTAAAAATGCTAATTATTATGCCTGGATCCCGGCAAGCTTACACAAAAGGGCAAGATGTGACTGATCAGCATGGCAGACTGTAAACATGTACTTTGGCTTATGAGCAACTCATTAAAAAGAAGCTGCAAAATAGGTCTGGAAGTGAATTAACACCCCTTCACTTGATTTCATTCTCAGGAGTAACCTTGAAACCTAAATGACTGGAGGAGGGGGTGCCCAAGGGCACCACACTGCAGACTGGTAGTTGTACCTTTTTTACACTTTCTGCTTGAAGGTGGTGAGGGGTGGCATTGGCCCGTCAAAATGTTGTGGAGAGAGGCAGCAGGCTCATAGAATCAGTTGGTTTAGTTGGAAGAGACCTTTAAGATCATCCAGTCCAGCTGTTCACCCAGCACTGCCAGGGCACCACTAACCCATGTCCCTCGGCACCACATCTCCATGGCTTGGAAACCCCTCCAGGGATCATGGGGACTCCAGCACTGCCCTGGGCAGCCTGGGACAGCCCTGGACAGCCCTCAAGGGGAAGAAATTGTTCCTCAGTGCCAACCTAAACCTCTCCTGGCACAATAAATGACAGTGATGTCATCCGCAGGGGTGTTGTCCAGTTGCTCTCCGATGACATGTTTCAATTGAGGAGTGGTGAGGAGGGTCAGGATGTTTTTCATAGCTGACTTTTTTTATAGCAAAGAAAGTCTGACTCCAAAAAAAAAAAAAAAAAAAAAAGCAACAAAGAGGTGAAAAGCTTGTGTGTTGAGCACAGTGACTGATAACAAGGAGGCTTTAATCTGTTTTTTACTGTGATCACTCTTACATTTGCCAGCAAAACTCTGCACTATCTGCAGTGAGAGTTTGTGTTGTCTTTGCTGTTGAAGTTGAAGATGACAATGTTCTTTATCTACTGGTTTGAAAGCCGAGGAATAAAAAGAAAACCTGCTCTGAGGCAATCTTCCTTTCATGATTTATGAAAATGAAAGTTGATTGTTGTAGAGTCAAGGTCTCATGTATTACTTAGTAAGAGTGATGCCTGCCATCTCTGCTGGGACAGCATCAGAGCCTCTGGGGCTGGCAAAACAAGCCTGGGCTAAATACTCTCTGTTGGATGGTGGAAAGGACCCAGGTTATGTTGGATGAAGCAAAGGAATGGATGGACCCATAGCACCTACCAGATACATATGTCCTATGAGTCAGTCACAGGATGCTGCTTCATAGAATCATAGGGTTGTTTGAGTGGGAAGGGACCTGTCAAGGTCATCTGGTCCAACTCCCCTGCAGGGACCAGGGACATCTGCAGCGAGAGCAGGTTGCTCAGAGCCTTGTCCATATTTCCATGTGCAGTTAGATGAAATGATGATAGTATCTACATGAAGAGGTGAGAAGTATTAATATAAGGTTCATATAGTATAGCTTGCTAAGATGTATGTGAAGGAAATAAGTGTGGAAAGCAATTTCAAGCCAAAGATGAAAAATTGTGTTTTGGAGGTTTTTTGAATTGTTCTTGTGGAATAAACACGTAAATACAAAGAAAACAAAACTGTCTCATTCTAGTGCTACTGTCTAAGCACTGAAAGGGCTTCTTATGATACAAAGTGTTGAAAACTCAGCATATTATTTAGGAGGTGGCAAAGGTTTAGTCTGATTTTACACCACTGCTCTGAATTCCTCACTGTAGACACAGCTCCTCCAGAAAGTCCATTTGACTTGTATTTCAGCAAAGCCAATCCCTCTGTTAGGTCTAAACCTGGCAATTTCCACCAAAGAAGCCATAGATGGAGGATACAAAACTCAAAGGAAAAACAAGAGCAATCTTTGTTTCCTTCTTCTCTTGAACTGCACTGAGAAGTCTGATGTATTATGGGGTACAAAGATTCATTCTGAAATTAAATCTGTTGCAGTCTTTTCTAGTATCTCCTAAGGGCAGAGAATGAACTTTTTCCTTAGCACTCTTAGCAAAGGAGCAGACACTCCTTTACATCATGCTTTTTCCTCTGATTTTTTCTCTTCCTATTGTTTTTTCTCCGTTCTTTTTTCGATATGATTTGAAAAATGCAGTTTCTACTTTGCATCTGACACAAATGGTGTATCTGCACCATTCCCTGCCGTTCTGATGCCACGTCTTCCTCTGTGTGCTGGAATTAACGTGAGAAAGCAAAGCTCCCTACATTCAATTCTGTATCTGAACTCTTGTCATGATACAGAACATCCCCTCCTGTCAGAGGGTTGTCGAGGGTCCCTTCGGATAAAGAAAAATGCCAGATTCTTTAAAAAAATTTGCAGATCAAATTTGACATTTGTAGGACACCCAAGCCTGTCGGTGTGCCTCTGTCTCTCAGCCACAGAAACCTTCACCCCTCCTCACTATGCAGCTCATGTTTTCTCACTTAGGAGGATGTCCTGTATTTCTGCCGTTACAGACATTATTATGCAAGGCTGTATTACAAAAACATATGATTTTTTTTCTTGTGAGAGCAATTGGTAAAGGATGTACAGTCTGATCCAAAGTCAGTCTTGACTTCCCATTCCACCAATTTGACAACAAATCTGTGTTATGATCCAGAAGGCAGCCCTTATGTATAGATTTTTCATTAACTCTTTTAGAGCATGATGCAAAGTAGCTGCCATACTTATCTATCTCTCTCTGTACTGAGAAGGATATTCAAAGTATTTTTACCAATATTGAAGTATGAGAAATATTTTTATTAAGATTAGGTGTGATTCACAACCCTTTTACATAATACCATATTTTAAGTAGCTCTGTCTTTGGGTTTGCTTGAAATATCACAAGAGAATTCTGTATAAAATTAGTCGCTTGGAGAGCCTCCCTTGAGTCTTTAGCAGATCTCTGGCTTAACCAATTAATATGGGTCAAATCATAAATTTTGTTAACTTCCCCCTGTCATGTCTTAAGGGGAACCCAGAAAAGCAGGCTATTAAAAATGACAGCTTGTTTCCTTCTAGTTGCCTCTTCCTCGTTCCTAGTCAAAGCACAAAACTGCTATTTAAAGACTCACTGAAACTACACAATAAATTTAAAGATTCCTTGATTCTGCATGTCTCATTTTAAGAATAAATAGATGGGTTGGTCTCTTTATCACAACTTAGATCAATGAAATCTTCCAAGTGCAGATTGTTCCGCTTCCTTATCTGTTGCCTACTGACTGAGAGCTGGGCTTGGATGGGGGACCCCATAGAGTTGCTTTTAGTTTTCCTATCTTTACTCCCTAGAGAGTGCAAGTAGCCTTGTTTTCTAATCTGCTTTTGAAATGAGTTTTGGAAATGATTGCTACATAACTGCCTGGGCAGAAGAAATCAAATAAGAATAAAGAGCAGAAGCAGGCAGGCTATTAAGCTCTATGTAGGTGTTTCTATCAAAGAGGAACAAGAAATACAACAAATATTTGTGCAGCCTGATTGTATCAGAGGGAAACTCAAATGAGGCTGCCAGGTATCTCAGTGGAGATTCCAGTTTCATAGGGTAACATCCTTTTCTATCATCTGAAAATCAGCTCACAGCCTGAAAATTCATGTCTTTTCCACAAATAAGCCTTTAAACACATAAGTCACAGTGAGTCAAATAAAAACACAAAGAAAAAACCCAAAAAAAACCAAAACAAAAGAAACCCAAACAAAAAAAAACTTTCAAGAAACATCAGGTGTTATTCTTATTAACTCTGTTTCAGTTTCCTGTTTGTTGTTTAGCTCTGGGTATTGCTACAATTAGACTAAGCCTTGTATGATCTATTTCTGGTAATTATTTACTGTGTTATTGTTTGGGTACATGGCTGGTTTGAAATTATTTCCTTGCTTGGCTTACCAGTACCTTTTAGTGATGATAATGAAGAAGAAATAGATGATTTGTGCTAAAACTGTAGTGGTTATAATGGCAGAGTAATCAAGGTGAGTTGCTGTATATAAGTGTTTACATTTCTGGCAAATAACTTTTAAATATTTGACCACGATGAAAATACCAAGCACTGTTCCAAATTCTCTTGAGAGGCAGAAAAGTCTTATTTCCATCACTGCAAAAATGAGAAGTTGTGTGCAGGGAAACTGAATAGTTGATGAGGACCTTGAGAGGGACCCTTAGGGAGCGTGGAATTCAATTTACATCTTCCCCAGTGCTGGTCCGGTGTCTTCACCATAAGGTGGTCGTTCCAGTTCTTTCCATTCTCATCAGCCCCACCACAGAATAAGAAATAACTTATCAACCAAAAAGTGTAATAGCGTATTCACTCTCCATTCTGAAGATGAAAATAATAAGAATATATTATATTATCTTTTTTTTTTTCTTCAGTATTAGTATCTGAAAACTTCAAATAGGAAAATAACTATTCGGGAATCACCATCTCTATTCAACCAATTCATGAGCCACCAGCTGTGCCCCCCCAGGAAACTATAATAGCTGTTTTTTCAGGAAAATTAATCACTGATGCTGCCTTACTTGTAGTGCTTAAAGATATTCTAGACTCAAAGCTCCATAATATTGAAAAACTCAATAAGAGGTTGAAAGGAGCAGTATGAAATTAGAGAAGAAAGTGCACAGGACTTAAGAACTTTGCAAGAGAAGATTTTAGTTTTTCATCACACCAGAAAATCAATATAAATATTACTACAGAGCATGAGGAAATACCTCAAAAGCAGTGCTAGAGTTTGGCTCATGGTTAGGCCAAAGATGCACAAATATAGAGAATTAATTTGTTGAAATATGTTTTTGCTATGTCTAAGCATTTTGTTACTTATTTATAAGAGAAAATAGGATATGCCAGAAGTATTATTAGAAGTTAGTTGGAATTTGTCTGACTTTGCAGATTAAAAAGTATGTTTAAAATTACCAGCTATCCAACGCATTGCGTGGAGACACGATTCCCAGTTAAAACTTCGGTGCACATTCTACTTGTGAGAGGTTGCTGTATCTTTGCCTAGAAGTTACCTCAAAGGAGAAAAAAGCTGGAGGTTTCTAGGATTTTAGGCAGACAGATAAGCTGATAGTTACTTAGGTGAACAAAACTCCATCAATAACTTGAAAGTCACTTTGTCTCTATTTCTCTTCCACCTTATTGCTGAAAACTCTAGGGTGAATGTTCCAAATCCTTCAGCGTGACTTGATTCCCTTAAGGGATCACAAGAAGAACTGTTCTCCTAGTTTGTAGGTGTCTGTGGCCACCCCATTCCAGGGCTGTTTCTGTACCTGCTCTCCAGTGTCCTTCTCAATCTGTGAGCTGCCACCTCACCGTAGCTTGGTGAGATCATGTGCTTCACCACCCAGAGAGCAGTCGTGGTTGTCAGCATCCTTTTCAGCCCAACCTCACAGCTGACAGTTAATTTTGCCTAAATGGAGCATGTAATTAGAAGTGTTAACACAGCCACAGTGTCAACACAACAAATTGATGTTCAGAGATTCCAAGCTGCATTTATTTAAGATTTGCTTTGGCTTATAACTCTTTTTTTTATTAACTAGTAGGAAAAACACCCTCCACCTCATGCATCTTTCAGCTGTCCTGTCTAGTCAGGAGTCTATCTTCTTGTCACTTACAGGAAAGCAGAGAATCATAGACTGGTTTGAGTTGGAAGGGACCTTTCAAGGTCATCTGGCCCAACTCCCTGCAGGGAGCAGGGCCATCTGCAACTAGAGCAGGGTGCTCAGAGCCCCGGCCATCCTCACCTGCAATGGTGCCAGGGATGGGGCAGCCACCACCCCTCTGGGCAACCTGGGACAGGCTCTCACCACCCTCAGTGGAAAAAATTTCTTCCTTCTCTCCAGTCTAAACCTCCCTCTTTTAGTTTAAAACCATCTTTGAGGAGGTGTCCTGTAGTTTTGAAGATATGGTGTCTATACCTATCTGTGTGTCACTAGATACCATATATAAATTTAAGCATGACATAGATAGATGTCTTATCATAGAATAATGATATGTGATGATGTTATGGCCGTGGTTATTTACGTGCAATAAAATTACCTAGTCTTATGAGTTAAAATACCTTTAACTGTTTTCTCATCTATCTATCATTTGAGTTTTCTTTGATCACTCTAAGACAAAAAATTGTTCTTGCATGTGTGTCTGTGGTTCTCACTGCTTTCAGTTAGTCTCCATGTATGGAAAGAGTTGAGTCTGTGTTTACAGCCTATATAAGTTAGTCAGCTCATATTAAGTATTTTTTCAATTAAAAAAAAATAAACACGGAGAAGGGCTGAAAGGGAATTTTGATTTATTGATCTTTTAAGGAATACAGAATCAGATTATCTGCTTGTGGAAGAGGGGGATCTAAATATGGGGGTGGACTAGATGACCATTAAAGGTCCCTTCCAACCCAAAGCATTCCATGATTCTAAAGAGCTGTGTTCCCATGTGTTGTGCCAGGCAGCTCAGGACTGTCTTCTGCTCATGGAGTGTTCCATTTGCTTACCTCTTAGTCTTGCTTGAGCTACCTCTGCTGAAACTGTTTTGCATGGGGAAATACATAATGGTGTATAATTGCCTATACATCATCATTAAAAAGATATTTCCAAAGTACACAGCAGAAAAAGAATCATAACTGCAATCTTCTCGAAATTCTTGTACCAGGAGTGGTGATACCAGTTGGAATAAAATGTCATCTGATGTGCTGCTTCCATTTGCTTTGGCTTGTCAAGTGTGTGTGTCCTGACCCAAAGCTAACATAATTAACTCCTGATGGTCAGAAAGGGACAGGAAAGAAGGGTTTTGTAAGAAGCAACCACCCTTCCCTGTGCAGTGCATAAGGAGGTGGGGGTGTTAAAAGTCCAGGATAGAATTCTCACACCTTCATTTTGTTTCTTTTACATCTTATTTCTTTTTCTAGCTATAGTCCCTCATCCAGTATTTGTTTTGTCTCCACTGTGCCACACTTCTAAAGGACATAAAATATATTGACCATCTGATAAGCCATCATTTTACAATGAATTGTTTTCCCTTTTCATGAAAGGCTGTTAAAAGCTTGCTTGATCTTTATTACTCTTTGTATCTTTAAGAAGCTCAGTGAAGAGTTCATATTCTGAGCATAGGTGAGATAAGATTTGTCAGGGTAAATAATTCATTTTATGAGATCATCTGTTGCAGCTGAAGAAAAGCCTGGCTACTTTCTGGTTTGTAAACCCTCCCCACTGTTTTGCTCTGAAAGAGTATCAGTGTAGCTCTTACAAAAGATGATTCATTTTTTTTTGTCTCTCTGCAAACATCAATTTAATTACTTTGCCCATCGTGGCTACTCCGCTAGACTTTGAACGTGGACTAATTAAAAGGCTGAAAATTCAAACCTTTGTGCAAGGCTCTTGAGGGTTATAAAGGCAGAAAAAAGAAGCAAGTTTGGCTCCCTGTGTCCCCTTCCCCTCTGTGGTCTCTCAGAGAGGAAGGATGGACCACAGTGTCTGTGGCAGGTTACATGCAGGCCAGGGATCACTGGGGGTGGAATCTCATAGTAGAGCCTCAGGCTGTGCTGCTTTCCATGTGAAATTAGATCATCATAAGTTGTAAAAGCTGCTTCAAATTGTGTTGTGCAGACTCTGGTACCCTTTCCCAAAATCAGAACAAAGAACAACTTCTCCAGCTGTCTTTTCCCTCCCTCTTACCACGCGCACACACACACAGCCCACACATTTATGGTGAATTTTCAGTCTCTGCTCGTGAAGTCAGCATAAATTTACAGCTGTTGAATAGAATGTAGAGATATTCAATAGTTTCCTCAAACTGCTTAACTACTTTTTTCCTACTGCTGGCAAAGGGGGACCTTCCCATTTCAAACTCAAATGATGCGCAAAGAAGTGACTACGCGCGTGGAGAACGCTGTCAAGAACCTAAAGCTAACCCCGAGTTCACTGTCAGAACTACTGAGTACCAACTAGTCGAGCACAGTCCTCACATTGCAGGGTGCAGATTTCTGAAATACAACAAATAGTGAATTCTGGGCACGGGTAGCAGACCATGGTAAGAAGGCATTGATTTGAGGTGCTGGAAAGCATCTGAACATGGGCTAGGAATCTGGGGAAGGGGCTAGAGAATAAGTCTAGTGAGGAGTGGCTGAGGGACCTGGGCTTGTTGAGCCTGGAGAGAAGGAGGCTCAGGGGAGACCTTCTGGCTCCGCATAGCTCCCTGACAGGAGCTTGGAGCTGGGAGGGGAGATCAGGTTCTGCTCCCAAGGAATCACAAAATCATTTAGGTTGGAAAAGACCCTGGGGATCATCATGTCCAACCATTAGCCCTACTCCACAAATTCACCCCTAGACCATATCCCCCAACACCACATCTAAGCAATGCTTAAACACATCCAGGGATGGCAACTCAACCACCTCCCTGGGCAGCCCATTCCAATATCTCACCACTCTTTCCGTGAAGAACTTTTTCCTAGTGTCTAGTCTAAACCTCCTTGTTTCAGCTTGAGGCCATTCCTTCTGGTTCTGTCACTATTCACCTGAGAGAAGAGACCAGCACCAGCCTCTCTACAATGTCCTTTCAGGTAGCTGTAGAGAGTGATGAGGTCTCCCCTCAGCCTCCTCTTCCTCAAACTAAACAGACCCAGCTCCTTCAAATGGTCTTCATATGATCTCTTCTCCAATCCCTTGACCATCTTCGTTGCCCTCCTCTGCACCCGCTCCAGCATCTCAATCTGCTGGATCAAGTACTGGCTAGACAGACGGGCCCTTCTCTTCTCTCAGGTAATTAGTGACAGAACCAGAGGGAATGGCCTAAAGCTGAAACAAGGTAGGTTTAGACTAGACACTAGAAAAAAATTCTTCACGGAAAGAGTGGTGAGATACTGGAATGGGCTGCCCAGGGAGGTGGTTGAGTTGCCATCCCTGGGTGTGTTTAAGCATTACTTAGATGTGGTGTTGGGGGATATGGTCTAGGGGTGAATTTGTGGAGTAGGGCTAGTGGTTGGACACGATGATCCCCAGGGTCTTTTCCAACCTAAATGATTCTGTGTGATTCTGTATTCTCATCCAGGTCATGAGCAGCCAGTTTTTCCATTAGAAGTCTATGGGGAACAGTGTCGAATGCCTTCCAAAATCCAGGTAGACCACATCCACAGCCTTTCCCTCATCCAGTAGTCGGGTCATCTTGTCATAGAAGGAGGTCAGGTTTGTCAGGCAAGATCTGCCTTTCCTAAACCCATGCTGACTGGCCCTTATCTGCTGGTTGCCCTCTATACGGCTTGTAAGAGCACTCAAGATGATCTGCTCCATGACCTTCCCTGGTACCGAGGTCAGATTAACAGGTCTATAGTTACTTGGATCCTCCTTTCTTCCTTTCTTGTAGATGGGCATCACATTTGCTAAACTCCAGTCCACTGGGACCTCCCCAGTTAGCCAGGACTTCAGATAAGTAATGGAAAGTGGCTTGGCAAGCACATCTGCCAGGTCTTTCAAGTGACAGGACAAGAGGGAATGGCCTCAAGTTGCCAGGGAGGTTTATGGACATGGGGACAATTTCTTCCACTTGAGAGTGGTGCAGGACTGTCCCAGGCTGCCCAGGGCAGTGGTGGAGTCCCCGTGATCCCTGGAGGGGTTTCAGAGCCCCACGTGGAGATGTGGTGCTGAGGGACATGGGTTAGTGGTGCCCTGGTGATGCTGGCTTAACAGTTGGACCTGATGAAGTTAAATATCTCTTCCAACCAAAATGATTCTGTGATTTTGTTTGTAATTAAAATTTTACTACAAATAATGGTATTGTTAACATAATTGCAAATTTATAAGTAGAAAAATGTTTCAGGCTTGAGGTCTGGTTTATGAAAGGCAAGAATTGAGTCCCTTTGGTTCCAAGTCCAGTTGCACTGTAGGAAAGAATTCCAGCTCCACGTGCATGTGACTGAAATGCTACAAAAGCATTCACTGCAGAAAAGTAGGTTGTCTGCCCTCATCTTGCTGTCATGTGACCTTGTTTACATACTGATTCCCTCCTCAGGGTTATGCCGTGGTGACATCTCTTTTGGCTAATTAAGGCTTGAAAGTTCAACTTTCTAATCTGCACCTTAAGTTCACAAGTGATACTTGGGGTGAGATTGATGCTCCTGTGAGTTTGTCTCTGTTCCTCAGAATGAGCCCCATGCATTAACCTTCAAAGATTTCTACAGTAGGAGATCAGAGTGCTTGAAACACTTATGAGTGATCTCTTCTAACTTCATTAATGGCTCTACTAATTACATAGTTACTCATGTCATCTTGAAAGCTGAAGATATAGATAACAAGCTATGGCTTCTCTTTTTATAATTTCATTGCTCTTTTTAGTTTCACTGTAAAGACACGGTAGGATTAAAAAAAAAGTAAATCAACTATATGCAAGTTTGTTTTGACCTTTGTAGAGGGGAAAAAATTTCTTCTAAGGGAAGAAAAAAATCAATGTGTGTTTCAGGATTTTAGGCCAAAATGTTGAGATTTATGCCTGTTCAGAAGCTCTTGCATGGGTTTATTTCCAGAATATTCCATGAAAAATCAGGACAAAGTCACCATCATTCTTAGAGACATGGTTTAGGTTTGGTTTAGGTTTGGTTTTGGTAGGGATACGTTTATGGTTGGATTTGATGATCTTAAAGGTCTTTTCCAACAGAAACAGTTCTGTGATTCTATGATCATCTTGGGAGAACCCTTTAGCTCTTGCTCAGCATTGATCACCTCCCCTCTAAGTCTGCTCTTCTCCAGCTGAGCAGCCCCAGGGCTCACAGCCTTTCCTCACCAGAAAGATGCTCTAGTCCCCTCAGCATCTTCATAGCTTCCATGGGACTCTCTCCAGTAGTTCCTTGTCTCTCTGATACTCAGTCTGAACTACCCCTGATGCAGCTTCATTCCATTTCCTCATGTTCTATTGCTGGTCACCAGAGAGAGAAGATGAGCATCTCCCTCCCCTTCCACCACCCTCCTTGATGAAGATCATCCCTCAGTGATGAGGTCAACCCTCAGCCTTCTCCAAACTGAACAATCCAGGTGCCATCAGTTGCTCCCTGTAAGTCCTGCACTTGAGGCCTTTGACCATCTTGGTCACTGTCTTCTGGACACACCTTAACAGTTTGATGATCTTCTTGTATTGAGCTGCCCCAAACTGCACCCAGTACTTAAGGTAGGGTCGCACCAGTGCAGTGTAGAGTAGGACAATGACCTCGCTTGATGCATCCCAGGACATGGTTGGCCCTTTGGGCTGCCAGGGCACAGTGTTGTCTCATATTTGACTTGCCATCAACACAAATCCTGACATCTCTTTCTGCGGAGCTGCTTTCCAGCCTAGTGTGCCCCAGTCTGTACCTGTAACTAGGATTATCCCGTCCCAGGTGCAGAGAATGCTCTTGTTAAATTTCCCTTTTTCACCTTGTTTTGCATTTATTTTTATTCTCTTTGCTTGGTATTAACCTGATACATTAAAGAAAGAAGATTTTCATTTTAAAATAAACTGAATTTGTTTTTGATGGATAGGATGTTCAAGGCAGGAAACAAATGTATATTCAGTCCACTATGACTTGAAATTCCTTGTTAACTCTGTAGAAATTTAGTGTTTGGAGAAATGTGCCTTAGCTTGAGCTACTTTCTCAGAAGTCAGCTCTCCTAGTACACCTGGCCCTTAAGAGACAGGAAAAAAAAAAAAAAAAAAGAAGGAATGATAGATTAAATGAATGATAACGGGTTTCCAAGGCGGCCTGATTACTTCTGAAAGTCCTGGTGATATTTTTCCCCAAAGCCCTACTTACCTGGAAATGCTTCTCAAAATCTTATCAGCAACGTCAGTGTTTGTGCTGCATTTTATACACTTTGGAGTACTTTTGGAGTTTGGATTTTCGATAGATCAACTGCATCTGATCGTAACTGCAATCAGAACGAAGTGGGGTTTTTTTGTGATTTATGGGGTTTGTCTCAATGAAATCAATTGGTGCTGATATCTTCCAGGTATGATTTATTTGTTTCCCTTTCCCAGAGATGAAAAACAGAGTTCTTACTGCCTCACAGACTTTGGAATAATCCACTCTAAAGGAAAAGGGTAAACTTTTGGCAGTCCTTGTGCACCCAAAACTGCTTCTCATTTTGGTTATACGCTGCAGGGAGCACGTGAACAGTACTGAGTGAAGATCAGAGATAACAACCAGTTATTCTCAAGCCATTCCTGTAGCTTAGAAAACATCGTACATCTCTCAGAAATTTGAGCTGTGCCTTTTTATGTCTTTAAATGCCTAAATGCACCCATAATCAGAATGAATAATAAAAAAAAGAGTAACCTATAAACCTTTATTGATAACAAGCTTATACATAAGGGCTGTCTCTAGTTTCCATCTCTTCAGACTGTATATTTGAAATATAACTGGAAGTAATTTCTGCTTGATTGTGCTGGCATGTAAAAACATCACATGTGAAAAAGAGAGCAAAAGCAAGGAAATTCAATGCTGTGCTTTCAAGATTCGCTTAAAATGCTCAACAAGCACCTCCAAAATTGTACAAACGGAACACCGGAGAAAAATTGCCTTGATTTTACTGTGAAGTGGTTGCTATAAAACAGATTTATTTGTTTCCACAAGGCAGAGTCTGATTCTTTCTTTGTATTTTCTTTTCAATGCATCCGTGGGTGTAAATCCTGGTGGGAACGTTTTAGCTTGGAGAAAGTGACTGTCAAAATAGATAGAAAGATATTTTCAGAGACCATTTAGAACAGTGAATACCTGAATCTTGCTCTGTTGGAATCAAACCAATGTAAGCAAAGTCGTGAGCATTTGTTTGACACTATTCAGTTCATCTGGAACATGTTTATACTAATTACTTGCTTAGAGTAGGTTTGTTTGGTACTGCACTTGACAAAATGAAACAAATCTCTTGGGATGAAGAGAAGCTGATGTTATCTCCAAAATAAATGGTCCTGAAAGATAAGTCTAGTTTGTTGTGCCTCAGTCTCCCAGATTGCCATTGATGGAAAGAAGAGAGCCACTAGCCCTTGTTGCCAGCTCTGCTCATGGTGTAAAGGCAACTCAGATGAAGACCTTCTGTATGGTCTTTGTTTTCCAGTTGCAAAAGAGGGGAACCGTTATTTGTAAAGTGCTATGAGGATGAAGGTCCTGATTATCATCAGTGCTTTATAGAATCACAGAATGCCTCAGGTTGGAATGGACCTCTAAAGCAACCTCCCTCCAGGGAGCTGGGACATCTGCAGCTAGAGCAGATTGCTCATAGCCTCATCCAGTCTGACCATGAATGCCTCCAGGGATGGAGCATCCACCACCTCCCTGGGCAACCTGTTCCCATGTTCCACCACCCTCATAGTAAAGAACTTCTTCCTAATACCCAATTGAAATCTATCCTTCTCTAGTTCAAGACCACTGCCCCTCGTCCTGTTAACTGCTTCTGCCTTTCAAGGTCTTCCACTGTGTCCTTGGAGGAGTAAAGAGTATTTAGAGGGAGCAACAAGTCAAACTATACTATTTGAACACACCATCTCCTCCTTTTAATATTTTTATATTGGAAGTATTCTATACTGGTGATTCCACAGGCAGAGTGCTGAGCTGTGAAGAAGCGTTTCCAGGAACGCAAAGCTGTGGTTCTAAAATTGCTTTGCCTCAGCTGAAAACTCTCTTAATTAAATAGGCAGGATCCCAAACATAAACTATTTTAATAGAATGTATTGTGCTGGGAAAACACACTACACCCAGCTAGGAATATTGATGTGGGTAAAATGAGATTGTCGCTCTCTCTAACATAAATGTTATTTCTCTTGAGAACAAAGCCCCATCAATAGACTTTAATAGTTACGACCTCCAGCAAATAATCATGTTATTGTCTCAACACAAGGCAGATAAAAGACAACATTCTCCTTTGTTTCATGCATCATGAAGATTCCAGTACAGCTTCTGAACCAGCCTTGCTTTCTTTTAATTCCCAAAACTTATTTTGACTCTCTGCAGGTCAATTCTTACTTGTTATGTAGCTCCTATTTCTTTAGATTTTAGCAATTCTGTCATTCTGTTCTTTCATTTCTTAATACTCTGCATATTTATAGGGGGAGAAATGGGGGGTTAAATGCCAAGTTCTACTTCTCTTTAAAACTGTGTTAATAGTAATTCTCTGGTAACTCTCATTGCACTGTTTTCACATTCTACCCAATAATGCTTCAGACTTTTTTCTTTATTCTTGAACTTTTAAATTTCTCTGCCTCTCCTTTTTGTCTTCTGCATGTGTCATTCTGTTTTCATAGAAATATACACTGCTTTGGGTTGGAAGGGATTGTTAGAGGTCATCTGGTCCAACTCCCTGCGGGGAGCAGGTACATCTGCAACTAGAGCAGGTTGCTCAGAGCCTCGGCCAACCTCACCTGCAATGGTGCCCGGGATGGGGCAGTGACCACCTCTCTGGCCAACCTGGGACAGGCTCTCAGCACCCTCAGTGTGAAAAATTTCTTCCTTCTCTCCAGTCTAAATCTCCCCTTTTAGTTTCAAACTATCACCTCTTCTCCTGTCACAACAGGCCCTGCTGAAGAGATTGTGCCCATCTTTCTTACAAGTCCCCTTTAAGTACCAAAAGGCCATAATAAAGTTTCCCAATGTCTTTTCCTGTTCTAGTTTATCTTTCACAAAGATCAGTCTTCTATCTTTTTACTGCAGTGCAGTGAGCTTGCTTCTAAAACTGAAGCAGAAGCTGAGCTGTGATGCATTTTTCTCAAAGGTGAGTCTCATATCACTTATATCTTCACTTGCCTGTAATGCTGTCCTGACACTTGACAAAAAGCTTTCATTTTCTCCAGATACCCATAGTCCCTCAAGGGAATGAAAGGCTTCCTAGATATGCATCTTGAGCCTAGAGAAGACTGAGAGGGCAACTTTTCAATGCTTATTAGAACCTAGAGGGTAGAGGTTAAGAGGATGGGGCCAGACTCTTGTCAGTGGTGCCCAGCAACAGGACAAGGGGCAACGGGAAGAAACTGGAACCCAGGAGGTTCCATCTGAGCAGGAGCAGAAAGTTCTTTGGTGTGAGGGTGTCAGAGGCTATGCCAGGCTGCCCAGAGAGGTTGTGGAGTCTCCTTGTCTAGAGAGATTCCAAACCCAGCTGGACACTGGGATGCTGGGCCCCCTGCTCTGGGTGACCCTGCTGGATGGAGCAGTGGGGTGGCACCAGATCATCTCCAGAGGTCCCTTCCACCCGCACCATGCTGGGATTCTGTGTTTATCAGCTGTCATGAAAGTCTAAGGGATTTACTACGGTACCAAAGAGACCTTTTATTCATGGAAGGTCAGTTATGTGTGGTTATACAGACCTTAGAACATGTTTGGTTGCTGAGAGGAGACTCAAGAGTTTGATCAAAGGAGGATAAGTATGCTGATAGTTTTTGCTAAAGGGAGAAGCTTACTTGTGAGGAAAACTTGGGTATGAGGTTGTCAAGCCTGCTTTCACTAAATGATGTGGAAAATACTTAGCTGGCTTCCTCTCGGGCAACTGAGAGAATATGAAGTGTTTTATAAATTCCATTTTTGACAAGAAAAAATGATGCACGTAGCAAATTATTGTTTTCCTTCCCCGTTACTGAGGATTCCTAGAGGTGCTTGTTTGAATGAGTGCTGCTGTGAGGGCTAAGAGAGGCATCAAAACCTATTTGAACCATCAAGTTCTCTATTACAAGGGACATTTAGAAAACAGGATAGCATTTGAGCTTTGACTTGGTATTTGAATATTCACTGAGTTCATATTCTTCCTCTTGGTTTTGTTTTGTTGGGGTTTTTTTATTCCAATAGAAAATGAAAATAAAAAGAGCAAAAGAAACATGCCACTTTCTTTTAACCAGCATAAATTTAACCAGCATTTACCAGTTGGTGTCATAAGTCGTCACAATTCTTAGTGTCAGAGTCTCGGAGATGAATGAACTCATCCAAGTGGAGACTTCTTCAGGCTCCCCCACTTGTGTTCAGGATCCAAAACTGAAAGAATGAGTTCTGGAGTGGCTGACCAGACAAGGATGTAACATGCTGAATTAGTCAGATGCCATTTTTAATCAATGCAAACAAACAAGATTCCTCAGAGGCATGCTGGTATCATGTTCCTCTAATTGTCTCAGAAAAATTTGAGTGAAAAGCATTTCTGCTTAGCAGAAGCCTTGATAATTTTAGGTTAGATTCAGCATGTAGTTTGAAACATGTGTTTGCCTTATCCTCTTTGTTTCCGAGACAAACTCTCAGCTCAGGGATTGTAATTATTTATATCTCAAACAGCATAACGGCGCTGGAAAGTGTTTGTAGCTCCTTGTTGATTATACAATAGAAACAGACCCATTTTGGTTGGAAGAGACCTTTAAGATCATCAAGTCCAACCTTTAACCCAGAGCACCACTAACCCACATCCCTTAACACTCCATCTCCACGGCTTGGAAACCCCTCCAGGGATCATGGGGACTCCACCACTGCCCTGGGCTAATGCTTGACAACTCTTGCAGGGAAAAAATTGTCCCCATGTCCAAACTAAACCTCCCCTGGTGCAACTTGAGGCTGGTTCCTCTTGTCCTGTTACTTGTTCCTTGGGAGCAGAGCCCGACCCCACCTGGCTCCAGCCTCCTTTCAGGGAGCTGTCAAGAGCCAGAAGGTCTCCCCTGAGCCTCCTTTTCTCCAGGCTGAACAGCCCCAGGTCCCTCAGCTGCTCCTCACCACACTTGTGCTCCAGACCCTTCCCCAGCTCTGCTGCCCTTCCCTAGCCACGCTCCAGCAAAGACATATATTAAAGACACTGTTCAATCTTTCTGCCAACTAACTTGAAAAATGTATTAATTAGAGTAAAAATGGTCATGGGCAGTCCACATTAAGTAAACAACAATTAAGCCTGAGAGATCTAGTAAAGGAGAGAGTGGAACACTCACTCACGTCCAAGTAAATCTTTGTGGAATAAGGAGTGATCCATTTGCTTCCTGCCATCAGAAACCTTTCCTCCTGCTTTGCCTGTCACATTAAATATTGACACTGTCTGCTGAACAGCAGAAATCCTGGGAGCCCTCTGCCTGCATCTGCTTGAAGAGATATTATGGATATAGAGCATGCAGCACCTTTTCTCTGTGTAATTTATGACCTAAAGAGGTCTGAAAAAGTTTGAAAAATGTCATTCTCACCAAAGAATCAAATTACAGAGATTACAGAAAACCTGAATGCAAAACTTCAGCAGAAAATGCATCTGAGAGTGTGAAATTCTGCCAATCAGTAATTATTTTGCCTTCGTGTTGAATTCCTCACTCTTCATTTTAGAAAAATCTGTAAAAAAGTAAAGGTCAGTCAATATAGGAATAGCCCTTCTTGATTGTTCAGGAAGAAAGCATTGATTTTTATTTTTTTTTTTTTTCACAATATGAGTCTAAGATGTATGGCAGTCAGATGCTAATTTTGCAGAGTATTTTGTGATGATCTGAATTCTGCAGTGCTTTAGAATAAGGTAAACTTATTCTCCCTTCTTTAGATCAGGAGTCCAGCAGGCCTATGTCCAGCCAATGTCTTTCTTGCTCACAGTTTTCTTTCATAAGAAGCTGTGTCACGTAGTCGATGATAATGTGGGATTTCCAGTCACATACTAATACTTCTAATATTTCATGTAATAGTCTTACTGCTCAGATTTCCTCTGCCAGTGCTGTGATGAATTTGCTTACCTAGCTTGACTTCCACAGGGACTTGGTAAACAGACAGGAAGGTTTGTACACAGGATTTTATCCATATTTATTTTTAGGCAGTCTCATGCACTACCACGCCACACAAAATCAGATACAATTTAAGGATTGTTGCTCCTTAACTTTCTTTTTTTAAAAGAAGAAGTTGAGCAAAGGTAGCGAGCAAATGGTAACAGATTTTGTTGATTCCCCATGGCACTCGTCCAAACTGAGAAATACATTCTGAGGTATAACATTTAGATGAAGGATTATTATCCATCTAAACTGAATTAGGACCAATGATTTTTGAACCCTATTAAACGCAAAATGAAATTCTGTGAAATTTGGAATAGAAGAGAAGATACTCAAAAGATTCTCCATTGATGTCTGCAGGGTTCAGACAAAAGGACTATCCCACAAATGCTACCTTAAAGTATTTATTCATCATTTTCACAAGTGCCACTTTGTATGAAGTCAAGAAAAAATGTTTAAGTACTTCAAAAAAGGCAAGTGCTGCACATTTAAAGCTCAGCTTTGAAAATATATTGATTTCCAATCCAGAAGTAATTTATTCAAAGTGTGAAAAACCCTAAAAATAGAATCTTGTTGAGGTTCAGGGTTACTACAAATAACTATAAGATAAAGGAACCTATAAAAAATGGTAGAAGGTGCATGATTGATTGAAATATGGTACAAAAGCCAATCAGAACTTTTGCAATGTATAAAGAGAAATATATAAATGTAAAGACTTTCTGAAGCCTGTTATTTACATAACGGGCTCAATCGTGTAGATGTGTAATTAGTGATTTCTTAGAAAATTGTATTTTTTTAATTGCACCTAATACAGCATAATTGTCTATTAAGTTAATGAGCACATTGGGATGCCTAAATCTGCAGATTGCTTGGTTGCCACGTGTATGTATTAAAGCCATATGCTCAAAAGCATCAGGATGATGCTGAAAACCTCATTTAGACAGGACGCTGCTTCTCCCAGTTAAACACCAGTAGCAACTCTTTTTGCCATTAATTGGAAGAGCCAAACCCAATGTCCTTGACCTATGAAGGGTAAGAGCAGGGACAGTTTTATAAAAAGCAGCTGTCTTGAAAAGAAGTAGAATACTCCGAATAATGGGCACATAAAATCAGCAGTAACTTTCAAAACTTGGGTAATAATGTTTCATAGCTATTGGTGAGACTTTGGAGTGAGGTCACCTGAACTGCGTCTGAAGAGTTAAATACTGATACTTTACCTCCTTAAAAAACCTCTAAGGCAAGGAATAAAGTCTCAGAACCATGAAACCAGTCAATTGATAAATCCTTTTCCTCCCTCTCAGTGTGTTCAGTGATGGGTGATTAGTTTATATGAAATTTCTCTGAATCCAGAGCCAATAGCAGATGTGCTTGGCCAGTGTGATTGCTGATATAAAAGGATTTGCTCTTATCTTCCCAGGCTGGCCACGGTTCTGTCTTGAAATACCATTTCCTCTTGTGGCTTTGCTGCCGTCTGTTTGCATCTGAAACGGTTCAGGTGTCTCAGTGTGATGTGAGAGATTGAGCTGGGGACTGCACTGGAAAACATTCCATGGCCCCTGAGAGAGTATCAAGTACTCAGATACTTCACTCCATCCTCACGGGTGGGTACTGCGTGGACTGTTTTCCATTGAGTTTGTTCCAATTTTTTTAAGAACAGGAGATACTTCTTTTTCTCCTGTTTAGTTGGAATTTTGCTCTGTGTCCTAAACATCATTTCCAGGACACGAAAAATCTTAGTTTACTAGGCAAGGGTTATTTTCTTTTGCCTGGCAATGCCAGTGCTGATATCCCCGTTCAAGAAAACAGTCCAATTTTCCTTCATTATTATCTCTCTGTGTGCCAGACAACACATTAGTGAAAAGCACCTTTGGGCCACATTGTGCCATCAACCTTCTGAAGCACTTTGGAAGCACGTTGAAATCAACGGGGAGCCCTATTTAATAGGCAATTGTACCACCTCAGGGTATTTGCTAAGATCCGCGCTATTTTCCGAGATGAGATGAGCAAGATAAAAGAAATTGGCTCATCCTTTGAAAATACAGTTCTTGCCCTACAGTTTGTTCCAAGTAAAGCAGTCCTGGCGCTCTTGTTGGTGTTTCACTGGGTGGGCACGGAGGAATAATCAGGAAAAGAGGGAGGCCTTGGATGGCACCACTCATAGCAAGCGCACGGCTCCCAGAAAGGGGTTTTCTGGTTCGGTTTTAATCAGGAAGTGCAGGGCTGGCAGCTAGTTGCCCTGGGCTGTAATTCAGCAGAGCACTTCAGCATGTAAGCAAATGAGACTTAAGGAGGTCTTCAAGGTGCTGATTCAGCAAAACGTGCCCCTTGCCCTCAGCAGAGCTCTGCAGAGAGGTGGTCTCTGCTCCTGCAGTGCCCGCACCCCTCTGCTCCCCAGTGCCTTGTCCCTCAGGAAACCTCTGGAAGGTGGCTTCTCCTTTTACAGCTCGGTCATAGAAGCGAGCAGAAAGGGAGGGCAGGGAGACATTTAAGCGTCTTGCCAAGTTCTCACAAACGACATTGAATAGCAAGCTCGTGGAGGTGCCAGGCAGCGCTTTCTCTCCCTCTCTTTGTTTGACCCGAACAAGGCCTCGGTTATTCCTTTTCTTAAGCTTCCAGCCAAGCAGGGTGGACTGAAGTATTTGCCAAAGAGCTTTATGCTGATCAGAATATTCTCTGGGTTAGTGAGGAGTGAAGCACAGCGAGGTTATATTTCCTAACATGCAACTGAAGAGAAGAGAAAGCTTCTCAGAGCCTCCTGCAATGTGAGTGGAGACACAAAGTAATTCGGGAAGATGTCCATAGGACTTTCCTGCACTGGAAGACAAGACACAGAGAGAAAATACTTTAATAAGTGCTCTAAATGGATCAAACAAATATGTATTACAACACATATTGGAGAAGAGAAGGTTCCAGGGAGACCTGTGGCCTTCCAGTGTTTAAAGAGGACCTACAGGAAAGCTGGGGAGGGACTTTTACCAAGGATTTGTAGTGATAAGACTACGTGATGGCTTAAAACTGAAAGAGGGGAGATTTACATTAGAAATTAGGAAGAAGTTCTTCGCCCTGAGGGTGCTGAGACACTGGCACAGGGTGCCCGGGGAAGCTGTGGATGCTCCATCCCTGGATGTGTTCAGGGCCAGGTTGGATGGGGCTTTGAGCAACCTGGTCTAGTGGAAGGTGTCTCTGCCCATTGTGATCTTTAAGGTCCCTTCCAACCCAAACTATTCGACAATTCTGTAACAAATAACAATAAATATGTAACTTTAGATACATTTAGATACAAAAATTTAGATCTATATAGAAAAATATAAATAAATATATGTCTATATAAATTTTATATATATATATAAAATGTATAATAACATCTGACTAGGTAACCTTGTGTGGTATGAAACAGTCCAAAAGAAGCTTTTATATAAAAATACTATACAGGATTTATAAAACACATGGAAAGTAAAAGTTTCTAACAGGCCTAGGAACCCTGTTTGTCCATTCCAAAGTTCTGTTTGGTATTGAAATGAAAACCATTAGAACTCCAGAGCACTGATAAAAATCATGCTAAATGGATAATAAAGTGCTCAGTTGGGATCTCTTGACAGCGGGTAGATGTCTTGAAAACAGAGGTGCTGGGAGGATTAGGACCAGCCTGACACTAAGTATCTTCATCAGTGAAGGAGCCAGTGATAAACGTTGCCCAGAACGTGACTGTTAATGCTACAAGGACTTGTGGAAGAGCAGTGTGAGACTGATCACCTAGAAGGATTGGTGTTACATGGCAAGCCAGATACTGTTCAAGCCAAAACAGAGGTTTTAAACACAAAAGAAATATCTAAATCTCTACCTAAGAGTAGCAGGTACCTGTAGAAGTGAGGATGGTACACTGGTAAAGAATGAGTTGAAAATTTTCTAAGAATCCAAGGGGGAAACTGGCCCAGTTCCTGTACCAGAGGGCCTTGAATGCAGCTCTCAGATGAATACAAAGGGTCGGAGGAGGAGGGAGAAAACACTTTGTTTTGGAGACTGCCCCAGTCAGAGTTCCCCACACAAGTCTGGTGTGCCAATTTAACAAATGGGTTGGGGAGGAAACAGAACAGGAAGAAATGTTGTGATTTGGGCGAGGTAAAGAATAAAGCTGGACTGAAAATTCACCCTGGCAGATACAAGCAGCGAGATAATGCAAACGATTGCTGAACGCGGAGCACCAAATTGTTCCTTGTATTGTTTGATTTATAGACCCAGACAAAAATTCCCTGTGAAACGCAAGGAGGTTGCTCGTAGCTTTGCAAACACATCTTGTACAACATAAACCAGCCAGGGTATATTCCCCAGACTAGGACTGGGGAGTCTAACGGGTTCTGGTGTTTATTTTTAACCGCAGCAGTATTAAACAGAACCGAAACTACAGAGCTACAGCACTGATGTTAGGAAGGCAGAATTCAGCCCTTGTTGAAATCAACACAAATATTTCTACTTCTCACTTGTCTCTAATTATTAATGTGGTGCAGAATTAATATCTATAGGAATGGGTGAGGTCCAGGTCCATAAGTAGAGCTTCTAGATGCTATTATAATGCACATAACAGGTAGTAATAATAATGAAGTACAAACTCTGGCCTATTTCTTTGGGAAATTAACTGTGATTTGCCTGCCTCCTATATTTTAAATTCCCATTTACATTCATCCAGGGAGAATGGGATAGTTATAAAAGCAAGTTTGTTCTTTTCCTTATACCCAGTAAGGCGTTTCTGCAGCAAATAAGCACATAGCAGCACATAAATCAGTGTAATTGGGCAGGTTTTGTTTTAAAAGGGTTTGAAAAAAAAAAAAAAAAAAAAAGCCTACAGAGAACAGCTTCTCCAATATTTGGTCTTTTTCACTTTTGTTTTTTTAACCTAACACATATAGAATTGCTCCTCAGGAGCACACCCTTTCAACACAGACAGGGATCTAGTCCTTGTATTACAGACACCCAGATGTAAATATCATTCCCTGTAGAAGCTGCTTTCTGAGGTGCCTTTTTATAGCTTTTCTTTAAGAATTATACAGGACTTTGCTTTTTTTTTTAAAGAAAAAAAGAAAGGAATTAAGAGTGTTATATTTCATTACCAAAGAGGCTATTTTCTGAATTTACCCTTCCTGAAATCCTGTAGCACCTCTCGAGTTGAGATGTACTCCTTTTTTTTCCCCCGATGTGTGCTTATCAAGATGCATTTAACTGGATGGTCCAAAGAGTGCTTGTGTAATGAGCTATATAATTGATTTAGGATACGGACTTAATAGCAGGCAGGTGGTTTCTGTGACCTGTTATTGCTGTAGAATTAGATTCCCGTAGTGCAATGTCTGTCCTGGTTTTCTCCAGGAGAACAATGGCTTGAGTAGCTGGTTGAGTAACTGCTATCGCAGATGTTTCACATGCATCTAGTGCAACTGGGCTCAGATAACACTTAGGTTATGTCCCATGACAAATTTGTTGTAAATAATGAACCGGAGCATTCCGCCTTAGCATTTTGCCAAGTAATTACCCAAATGGAGTAACTCGAAATAAGCCATCACTGAATTTATAATGTGGACAATAAGCAGCCTGTGTAAAGCTGCCTGGATTGAGTTACCAGCTTGTGGTAGGTGTTTTCCTTGAGAAATAGGATTGCAAATGCCAAAAGGGTTCTTAATCTATAGTGAGCCTCATTCTACAGTCAGGCTACTTAGAATCATAGAATGCACTGAGTTGAAAGGGACCTTTAAAGGATCTTGAAAGAGAGAGAGTTCTCAAACTGAAGTCCTTAAGCGCCTGTTGCCTGCAACAGTAGAAATTAGAGTGATTTCCCCTGTCATTTTCATTTCTCTCTCTGCTTCAGCTCTGGTTATTGCTTTCAAAACCTCTGCTCCCCTCTGCTGCCTGCCATCCCAACTTCATACCTCTGTGTCCACCCACATAGGATTTTGTGTTCAGAAGGCTGCAGGATATCTGATTATCTATAAAATTCAAAGTAGGAGACTTATTCCACACTCTTTTGCTTCAAAATAAATTAAAAAAAAAAAAGAGTAAAACTAAATCCAGACCTATAGCAATATAATAAGTTGCAAAATATTTTCATATGTATTACACCACTTTATTTCCATATATTTCCATTAGTATATTTGTTTCTATACTAATGAAATAAGCACGTAAGTCTCTCTCTCTGTTTATTCCACTCTGGATGAGCCTGATTTGATTATGCAGAGACATGTGCTTATCTCCTCCAATTTTCCAGGAAACCATATGAAAAGTGCTGGAAGGTAGAAGTGCTGCAGATAGAAGCTAAAGCACAGAACTGATGCGATCTGGAAAAGAACTTACAGCTTGAGAAAGATTTAATGTTTTCTTTTCAGACCTGAGTGCAACATGTTCCTCTCATGGTGATTTTGTACCAGAAGTTAATAATTCATGGAGCAATATAAAACTTGCAACAGTAGATAGGAGGCTATGATAATACTAGAGATGGCATTAGCAGCTGGTATTACCTCACAAGGGGTTAGAAATATCCAAGTTTGAATACAGACTGTTCTCCAAGTAAAAGACCCCTGTTCAGAAGATTCTTTTGCCACCATTTTCACAAGTCACCTAGAAGAGCTCTGGTAATCAGGTAACCAATACAGAGCGTTGTTGTCCCACACCCAGCCTGCCCCATCAGACATCTCATTAGTGGTCTGATCTGACCATCACCATGGTAACTGGGGAAAAAGAAAATACATTTCTCCAGCGGTGTTAGGTAACATACATCTTGTTTGGCTGCAGCGACCAGCACAAACCACCTCACAGATCCTGCTTCTCTCTCTGCAGCTCCAGGAGAGTGGCAAATATTCCCATGACTGAAGGGAGACCTTCTGATCACAACCCCTTTGAGAAGCACAGTGCTGTGCTGGACCAGAGAGCATCCTCTTGAGCTAAGCTGTTGTCCCAATTTGAGTTAGAACAGCACTAATTCTGTTCAGTGCTTTCACTTCCCAGCTCAGCCTCTTCTCAGCCCCTGCCCTGTCTGCAGTTCAGGGCACACTGTCACAGCCAGTCTCTGCTTCCAGCAGTGACCACACTCCATGTTCAGAGTCACTGCCAAGGGCTGGGGGGGCAGAAAGGCTCTTGCTTAGACTTGCTCCTCTGCAGACCAAGGTCACTGCTCCATCTTGTGCCCCACGTTGGGGTGCAGCGAGTAAGAGGTGGCACCTGTGGGGAGGAGCAGCCAGGACAGGTGACCCCAAACTGACCAGTGAGTGCATATACATCATATGCAGTATAAAGCTGAGGGCTCTTGAGGGTCAAGCCTCTTCTTCAATGGGTGGTGTCCGAGGAGGAGCCTGTCCATTCTGCCTTTAATCGCCAGACACATGTTCCAGAATCCAGCTCCTGAATCCATTTCAGTCCAGTCTTGGACTTCCCTAGTGCCTGCTCCAGAGCATCAGTGATGACAGTGACATAATTGCCATCGGGGGGGTTTGGGGTTGATACTGATTTTGTCTATATTTGTATATATTTCATTTTATTGCTTTTATTTTCACTAAAGCTGCTTTAGTTTTCCTTGCCAACCCATCAGTCTCTCTCCCTTACACCCTTTTTCTTCCCCTTTGGGAAGGTAGAGATGTTAAAAGAGAGTGTCTGTCATCTGTCCAGTGGCCAGCCCATCTCTGACCCTTGACATCTGTCTTCAGTCCTTGGGGAGCATTTCCTCTTCACCTCCTACTAACAGTGACTGAGGACTGTGTCCAAAATCTATTCATATTGCTGAGAAGTGTTTAATCTCCTCCACAGCTTTCCACATCAAGTACAAGTATTTTCCCCTTCTACGTCCAATAATCTGGGTTGCTTTGCTTTTTTTTCATGTTTTGGACCCACTAGCCTACTCTTTCCAAACTGTACAGGAATTTACTTCAGTGACCCACATCACAGGACTAATGTACATCTGGAACACTGTTTATGTTTACTGTAACTTACCAAAAACATAAACAGTTTTTAAAATTACCATTTTCAAACTGCATAAGTTCAATAAAAACCTCACAAGCAACTGAGACGTTTGACTAAAAATAACTCTTCCCTTGTTTACAAGTGAAATCAAGCCATTGTTTACCAATACTCTGCTGTCTTAATTATGTGGTGTCTTCAATAGGCTAACTGCAAGTCTGCAATTAAATAATTAGAGCTGAAAATACAAGCAAATTTAAAAAAAAAAAAAAAAGGAATCCCCACTTCTGATGAGATCTCTATAAGAAAAAATTCTGTTGGCAAGGATGTACGTTTTATTGTTCTTTAATTGAAATTCAGCACCATTGATAAGTTGGAGTTTTTTTAATAAAACCTGACAAATACAGTGCAATTTTGCCTTTAAATATCTGCTGCTTATTTCCACCCTCCCCTCTGCAGATGTGCCCACAAACATTCCTATGTATATAAACTAGTAAAGGCCATAAATGCAGAACATTATTCCCCTACACTTTGAGCTGTAATACCTGGACATGACATGTTGTTTCTCTACAGACACACATTTAGTTCAGACACAAAAGATCTGGGGCGTGTGGGGTGGTGGGAGCTCCTCTATAGCTCCTCTGTTATGGTGATCAGCAAGTCCAAGTGCCTTGCTCAGAGCATGATCAGCTATAGCAGGCAGCTCAGGACCTTATCTAACCAGCTTATGAATATCTGCAAGGATGGAGACTTCACAGCCTGCCTGGGCAATCCTGGCGGGGGGGGGGGGGAAGTATAAATAATACTTTTGTTTAGGTGGAATGTCACGTATTTCAGTTTGTGCCCGTTGTCTCTTGTCCTGACACTGAACACCATTGAGAAGAGCCTGGCTTCATATTCTTTACTCCCCCCATCAGGTATTGATACACGTGGATGTCCCTGCTCACTGCAGGAAGGGTGGACTAGATGACATTTAAAGGTCCCTTCCAACCTAAACCAGTCTATTATTCTATGATAAGATCCCCCTGAGCCTTCTCCTCAACCTCCAGGTTGAACAGTCTGAGTTCCTTCAGCCTCTCTGCATATGAGGGATTCTTCTGGCCCTTTGCCTGACTCTTTCCAGTAGCTTCATGTCTGCCTTATACTGGGGAGCCTGGAGCTGGACACATAACTCCAAAAAGACTGCTAAGGTAAGAGCAGCATGTCATAGAATTGCTTGAGTTGGAAGAAACCTTTAAGATCATCAGGTCCAACTGTTAGCACTGCTTAGTAGACATATACGTACTGCAGTGGTGGTGGTCTCAACCCACTTGATGCAACCCAGTGTCAAGACAGGCTGACCAACTAACTGCAGACAGCCAAAAACCCACAGTTTCTTGTAATACAAAAGAAAAGAAAAAATAAATCCTCAATGACAGGTAAAATAGGTGCTGCTTTAATGAATAAAATAGGGTGGGGTTTGTGATAGGAAATTATCTGCTTGGGGTCTACAAGATAAAACACAACTTGCAGTCCAGGAAAGCAAAATGAGAGGGTGTATGGGAGTGCTATGGCAGACTGCCTTGGCAGGGACCTGCTTCGTTTCCATCCCTCTGCATCTGCCTGAGCTGAGTTAGTTATTCTTAGCTGTCTCACATAGATTAATACTTCCCGGAATGGCAATCCAACACCTTGCCTTGCCAGCTTTCTCTAGCTCCTTTTTGTTTGTTTTGGTGTAAATTCCTCACTGATTGTTTCCTTTGAATTATTCCTTGTCTTCTCTGCACCGTTTTTGTGCTTTATTAGTATACGATAGCAAAGGTCACCTTCATTCCTGGCTTGGTATCCTTCTTCCTCTCTTTCATGCTCTTAGCAACATTGCTTTCCTTTTAATTTTTTTTCTTTCACAACCTCTATCTTCAGTATTTGCATCTTCAAGGAAATTCCCCAAAGCTCTATTGTCTCTCATGGGATACTTTTTCTACTGGGCTGCTGGATTTGCATCTTTCATCTGGAACACTATGTAATGTTGGTTCTTGATGGCAAAACAAGGAGAAAAAAACCCTAAGTTCTTTTGTGAGAAATCTTAGCCTTGAGAAAAGAAGGCTGAGGGGAGACCTTATTGCCCTCTACAACTACCTGAAGGGAAGTTGTAGCGAGGCAGGAGTTGGTCTGTTCTCCCTGGTGACAAGTGGCAGAACAAGAGGAAATGGCCTGAAGTTGAACCAGTGGAGGTTCAGGCTGGATCTCAGGAAGCCTTTCTTTCCAGAAAGGGTTGTCAGGCATTGGAATGGCCTGCCCAGGGAGCTGGTGGAGTCACCATCCCTGGAGGTGTTTAAGAGGCGGTTGGATGTTGTGCTTAGGGACATGGTTTAGTGGTTTTGTTAGGGCTAGGAGTAAGGTTGGATTTGATGATCTTGAAGGTCTCTTTCAGCTGAAACTATTCTATGATTCTGTGAAATCTGCTTCCCTATGTCAAGTGGGAAAAAACTGCTGGTTACGCAAGTTAAAATGCCAAAAACTTAAACACGGTTTGCACCATTAACCCAGAATAAAGCTGCAGAGTCACTCACACAGGTGATGATGGTGACGTAGAAAACCTGCTGGAAGCACATTTACTTTTCCTCTCTACTCTCTGAAGGACAAGAGGTGGAATGTGGCAAACTTTGCTTTAGCCTGGAAATTGTTACTGCCCTGGTCAGAGTAACCAAATGGAGCATTTGCTTCATACACCTTCATGCTGCCTTGAGCTGCCAACGGGGTGGGTTTTGACCAGGTTATAAGACTGGTTTCCCCTCCTAGGACACTGCCATTTCCCTCTTTTCCAAGGATCTGCATTCCCTGGCGTGGGCAGGCCAGGCAGGTTGGAGCAGTAACATCTTAAACCGGCCCAACTAAACCTTGGATGATTCATTTCTGGTAGCCCTGAGGAAAAGCAAACAGAAGAGTTTTCACACGATAGTTCCCTTCCTATCAGAATATGCCTCAGAAGATGATACTGGCTTCTCGCTTTCTGTGTAATAATTGACTTTGCTGCACTTTACCAATGTTATCTCCACCTGTTGGACTATACTCTTCTGAGAGCCTGGGGGAGAATACAGGGGTTGTGAAATTAGTCCTCATTCACAAATAATTGTGTCTAAATCTATATGATGCTCTTCAGACGAGATAACAGTGTGACCCTTGCCTCTCCAGTCTCCCAACAACTGAAATAAGAGAAGAATAGTTGCACTTTCTGTCAGAAGAAAATATTTTTGTGCGTGTTTGGAGTATTGGTTAGAGCTTGAGAGCTGATGTATTGGAGGTCAGGGAGAAGGTGGAGGGGATGGGGGGAGGAAACTCCCTCTGAAACTGTGGAAACTTTGAACCTTGGTTTAACACAGTCTTCAGAAAGCAGGTGACACCTTGTAGGGCAAGTATTTAATTCAGCAACCATCTAAGCAACTGCTTCACAACGTTACTGGTAAACTACAGAGCCATTGGCACCAATTTAGACCAACCCTGGCCAAGCAGTAGGACAAACACCAGTTTCCAGTTTTCCTTTGTTGCTGCTCTGGTCAAACAACGTTCTCAAGAAAACCCCAAACAACAGCATTCCATGCTGTCTAATATCTGAAGACCAGGAAGGCAAAATTGATTTCTACATTTTCACTTGTTTGAGAGAATTTTAAACTTTGAGGGAAAGATGGAGGGTGAAAAATTCTTTTTTTTTTTTCCCCCTCTAAATATTTTTCCTCTTAAAAAGACCTGTTAAGGAGGCATAAGGATTATACCAGATTCTGTAGCAGAGAGTAAAACATGGAATCCTGTATTCATTTTCTTCTCAAGCCATCAGTTTAAATCACTTGCTCTCTTTAGAATAGAAGTGAAAACAGTATTCATTCTCCTGTCTATGAACACACACCAATTAGGAACAAAAATAGCTTGTCCTCCAAGACCACATGTTCTGCATAATTCCTTATTCTGACAATGGCAAGGAAACCTACAGTATTACACTGTAGCTGGACAGAGGTGCTAAAGATCTTAAGAGTTTGGAAGCTCTATTGAAATCTGAAGAAAAAATGAGCCTGAATTTGTGTGCTGCCTGCAATATATTTTCATAGGCTATGTGCAGAGTGTTTCATTAGAACAGTATTGCAAGAGAGCCACGTAATCAATGAAAAGCATCTCTTGCAGAAAAATATTATTAACACTTGGCTGCAGTGATTTATTAACTAATCATAATGAAATTATCAAATCAATGTACGGAGTTCAGTATCTCTAGGTCTTTCCTGAATGATCCCTGTGTTTTAGCCAGGCTGACGAGAAATAAATTATTCATTTTAAGGCTCTTCCAGATTATAGCTGGGGTGCTGAGTGGAGGTTTGAGATGTTACGTGTCACTTGGTGTTTCTACACGAGAAACGGGAAGGTCTGGATCAGCCGAGAGGACCCGAGGGTACGTCACCTCTGCTTCTGTGCGGGGGCAGATTGGCCTTGTAGGAACGTGCCAGTGCACGGGCTAGAGAGCTTTGCAAGGCTAAGGATAGCAGATGCTGCATGCATCTCAAATCTCAGCCACCGATCGCATCCGCACGTCATTTTCTTACCCACGGGAAAGCATCTCCTCTGCTTTAGAGTCGGACTGTCCTATGATTTTGGGCTCCTCTGTACCATATTAAAGAAATATCCCATGATCATCCTCCTGTACATGGCACTGGGGAGGCCGCCCCTCAGATCCTAGGGTCAATTTTGAGCCCCTCCAAGAAGGACACTGAGGGGTTGGAGAGTGTCCAGAGAAAGCCAGCAAAGCTGGGGAAGGGTCTAGAGCACAAGGGTGGTGAGGAGCCGCTGAGGGACCTGGGGTTGTTGAGCCTGGAGAAAAGGAGGCTGAGGGGAGACCTTCTGGTTCTTGACAGCTCCCTGACAGGAGGTGGGAGCCAGGGGGTGTTGGGCTCTGCTCCCAAGGAGCAAGTGACAGGACAAGAGGAACCAGCCTCAGATTGCACCAGGGAAGGTTTAACGTGGAGCTGAGGAACAATTTCTTCCCCTTGAAGGGTTGTCCAGGTCTGTCCCAGGCTGCCCAGGGCAGTGGTGGAGTCCCCATGATCCCTGGAGGGGTTTCCAAGCCATGGAGATGTGGTGCTGAGGGACATGGGTTAGTGATGCCCTGGCAGTACTGGGGCAACAGTTGGACTTGATGATCTTAAAGGTCTCTTCCAACCAAAACAATTCAATGATTCCATTTCAAAATCGGGGCTGAGGTTAGAAAGCTGAGCTGTTGCTTTTCCATGGTCTCTGCATGATCCATTGGCCGGGAGGCAGGGAGTTTGTTCATCCACAGCTAAGTCCTGCTGCCTCGTATTAATAGAAGCTGAAATGATATCGGGGTCTGGTATCACAGCGAGACCTATTGACTCTGTAAGGTATCAGAAGCTGAAATGATATCGGGGTCTGGTATCACAGCGAGACCTCTTGACTCTGTAAGGTATCAGACTAAAAGGTACTTTGTGTTATTCATTTGGCAAGCGCAGCCTAGATCGGGCCACTTGAACAGATCGTAATCTTGTTAGTGATAAGCACATCAGAACCACACTTTTCAGACAAATGGGTAATTCAACAAAATAAACAGGCAGAGAGCTGCTAATAATAAACGCTAATCAGTGCCTTCCAGAGGCAGAATATCTCGCCTGCGTTAGCAACATTCACCTTTACAACAGAAAACGTAAATTGAACCATGCAAAGTCATCCAGCGTGCCTGGCTTACAAGCATGTCCTGGCTTTTACAGCATGTATTTGCCAGTAGGATGTGAAAAAATAACAAACAAAGCGATCTGTCGTTTTCATTTCAGTGAAAAAAATATTTAATTTTTGTTTTGTTTTGGCTTGGTCTTGTTTTAGTGCCTGCTCTGCCGTTTTCTGCTTTTGAAAATAAAATAACTTCTCCTTGTTAATGCAAGCTGATAATTGTCCTGCTGCCCCAAGAAAGACAGGCAAGACATGCCAGTGCTTTTCAGCTCTTGAAAACATCTCCATTTTCTCCAGGTTAAACACTGTTATCGGTGTATCTCATCCATGTCTGTTACCTGGAGCACTGCATGCATCTCTTCTCATGGCCACCCCATCCCCGTGAAGAGCTTTGCAAACCTCAACACTGATCTTTAGAAGCACCTCGCACTGCAATGGCCATGTACAGTTTGGCTTGAGCCTCTTGGTTGTGCAGTCTTGTCCCCAGTCTTGAGCCAGCCCTTTGTGCTGCACATGTGGAGAGCATTCAGGTAGGCTTTGCCAAGGAGAAGTCTGGGAAGGACTGAGGGAGGAACCTGCAACAGTGTCCTCAAAGGACCTCGCCACATCAGTGCTAAGTAGCCAGAATATCTACTTTCTGCTAGGTGACCCCAACCATGACTGTATGCCAAGCCTCCTTGAAGGTTTGCCTTTAGGTACCAATTCAAGAAAATGCTGCTCTTCCAGGTCAATAATTCATATATAGAATCACACAGCATGGTGGGGTTTGGAAGGGACCTCTGGAGATGATCTGGTGCCACCCCCCTGCTCCATCCAGCAGGGTCACCCAGAGCAGGGGGCCCAGCATCCCAGTGTCCAGGCGGGTTTGGAATCTCTCCAGAGAAGGAGACTCCACAACCTCTCTGGGCAGCCTGGCACAGCCTCTGACACCCTCACACCAAAGAACTTTCTCTTCCTGCTCACATGGAACCTCCTGGGTTCCAGTTTGTGTCCATTGCCCCTTGTCCTGTCACTGGGCACCACTGAGAAGAGTCTGGCCCCATCCTCTTGCTCCCCAGGGGCCCTTTAACTCTTGCTCAGCATTGCTCAGCTCCCCTCTCAGGCTACTCTTCTCCAGCTGAACAGCCCCAGGGCCCTCAGCCTTTCTTGGGCACAGACATGCTCCAGCGCCTCAGCATCTTCCCAGCATCTGCAGGACTCTCTCTGGTAGTTCCTTATCTCTCTTGACCTGGGGAGCCCAGAACTGGACACAGTACTCCAGAGGTGTCCTCTCTAGGGCACAGTAGAAGTGGATGAGAACCTCCCTCAACCTTCTGTTCACACTGTTCTTCATGCACCCCAGGAGACCATTGGCCTTCTTGGCCATGAGGGCCCATTGCTGGGTCATGGGCAAGTTGCTATCCACATTTATCTTGAGGAGCCAGATTGCCCACAGCCTTAATCCAGTTTATGAAGAGCTGTATAAAGTAAGGGGTTTGCAACCCACTTGCACAGCCCTGGCAGAAGAACTCCCCAGAGGAGCCCAGAGATGTGCTGGTAGCTACACCCTCAGACCCTCTCTGAGGCCAGAGGAGGGGAGGAGGCAGGCAGCAGGTAGCTAGGGATTACTTTTTGCTGTCTGTGGTAGGGGAAAGGGCCCACCACAACTTTTTAAGTTGTTTGCTCTGTGTATCAAGGGAGTGCTGGAGAAATGATGTTTCAGATGTGAATGCAGAACTTAAGCCTTTGCTTGAGAGTGGGGTGAGCGGGATTTTATTAAAGGTTCTACCTGAAGGCACAGTCTATCCCTAATTAGTTTTATATATGACCTAAAATATTTGTTTTTCCTTTCATCCAAACTCTGAATGATTTTTGTCCTGAACCTCATCCTTCATGCTTTTCAAAAATGCAATAAATACTCCAACTTAATGCATTAAATATGAAAAGACTTACTGGAGGGGCCCAACTTATAAATGATTCAAAAGGCCATATGCTGGGAAGCCTCTATTGGAAAACATTTATTATTCATTTTGCAGTTTAGATGAAGTTCCTATAGGGCAGCCATTTCTTACATATGGCTGCTGTGAAGTCCACCAGATTATGTTTATCTGTAAAACATCACTTAGAACCAAATAGCAGCAAAAGAGCAAAATACTCTGATCGCTCATTTAGGTAATGAATAGAAAGTGCTGATTTTGCTAAGGTACCAAATATAACCAAAGCATTTAGATGAGACACAAATATCGTGTCACTCAGGCAAAGAGTGATTCCAGAGCTAGAACAAGTAGCATTAAATCACATACAGGGAAAAAAAAAACCCAACTCATGGGCAAAATGTTATAAATATTAATTGAACTAAAAGAGGCATGGTAATTAAGGACTTGTCATCTTCAAAAGAGGAAAATCATTTTGCAGACAAAGATTTCATAGCCTGAACCAGAACTACTACTGACTTATGGAAGCAGTAACATCCTCCTGAAAGGTGTACTTGAAATTGCTGTGCCAAATGCTTTTGCATTAGCTCATTCCTACCAACCAGTTCCTTCTAGACTGAGCTGATGGTAGTTTGCTCACAGAGTTCACACAGGCGTCATTTTGTGGTAGAGCCCAAATGAATGATGGTGAAGAATTAACGTAATGATGCCTTTTTTTCACCCCTTTGGATCATAGAATCATAGAATGTATTGGGTTGGAAGGGACCTCTAAAGGTCATCTAGTCCAACCCCCCTGAAGTAAGCAGAGACATCTCCAATGAGGTTAAGCTGCTCAGAGCCCCATCAAGCCTGGCCTTGAATGTCTTCAGGGATGGGGCCTCCACCACCTCTCTGGGCATCCTATTCCAGTGATCTATCACCCTCATATTAAAGAACTCTTTCCTAAAGTCTAACCTAAATCTTCCCTTTTCTACCTTAAAGCCATTACCCCTTGTGCTGTCACTACAGACCCTTGGGAATAGACCCTCCCCTGCTTTCTAGTCCCCTTTCAGGTATTGGAAGGTGTCTATAAGGTTCCCCCAGAGCCGCCTCTTCTCCAGGCTGAACAACCCCAACTCTCTCAGCCTGTCTTCACAGGAGAGGTGCTCCAACCCTCTAATCAATTTTGTGACTCATTTCATGTTGGCCAGTTGGGTGCTGAATTAAAAGAACTCAATGGTTCATCCTCTTCTGAAACTGGACTGCGTGGAGGTGCACGGAGACTGACAACATTCTGAGTTACTCCAGCCTCAAAAAAGAAGAGTTAATTGTCATTGTAGTGTTATTGCAACAAAGCATCCTAATTAACGTTAACTACCTTCACACCAAGGTGAAAGAAAAAATATATGGTTGTACAATCTTGTGAATTATTTCAGTGTCACTGCTGCTGGATCGCCTTTGAGGTGATCTGAAGACTTACTGTAACTCCCCCTCCTCCCCAGGTCATGCTGGTCATTCACTGCCACCACTGTGCCTACAAGCCAGAAAGGAAAGGGCAGATCCATAAGGGAGGCCAATTTCAAGACTTTTCTTTCAATCAGTTCCACATCTCCCAGATGGGACATTTTGGGACTCTGAATTTTTTTATGGTCAAGCTGTTCAACAGCCAGAGTAGTCTTCCCACAGGATTAAAAAAAAATACACAAAGTTGTTCACAGATCATTAAGCCTGAATTATATTCATTATTAGCAGCTCTAAGCAAAGCTAAGTAAGCCTGTCCTTACAGCCAGAAATGATCGACCCAGAGGAATGGTCCTAAAGCGTCAACCCCTCATTCACAGTAAATGTTCTCTACTGATGCAGCATCAGTGGTGCTTGGAGAGCCCTGGGAAATTTTAAACTGACCAGGTCAAAACTTCACTGTGATTCCACGATGATAGTGCTTTAAATTTTAATTTAACCCCTCCTTTAGAGGCAGTACTGATCATGTCTTTTGTTCTTAAAGTGCTTTCTCCTTTCATTGCATTGTGAGAATGAAACTGTGATTAGATGTGTCCTGAACGCTGCAGTGGACTGATCAGATTCTCAATCCTAAACTAAAAAGTCATTAATATAAAGTAAGAAAATATACTTGACAATTTCCTTTTAGCTTTTCTACTCGGTTATCAGTAAAGCTTAGTCATGAGGAGGAAAAATCAAACGCCTAAATATTCCTGCTGAAATAATCAACTCCACTCTGATGTCATTTGCATCTGCAGGAATTAAACGTGCTTTGTCCTGTTATCCCCCCATTACAAATCCAGATGGTACTGAAGAAACCTTTATGGATTTACAATAGCCAGAAGGATATGGGGACCCTAACAGCCTCCGTTTCCACTCTGTACTTGTTGTCCACATGCATATTTCATGACCATCACTGCTATCTCATCAGCTGCTTGGCCATTTGCAGTGAGCTCCTGTGCTGTTTTTAACCTACAACACTTTTCAGTCTGTTGTTGAAGACTGATTAAAGACAAGGCTGGTCTCTTCTTTGGTGTGAGGGTGTCAGAGGCTGTCCCAGGCTGCCCAGAGAGGTTGTGGAGTCTCCTTGTCTGCAGAGATTCCAAACCCATCTGGACAATGGGATCCTGAGCCCCCTGCTCTGAGTGACCCTGCTGTGGAATCTTTGTAATCTGGTGGCAAGATCTAGCACTTAGCTCACACTAGGCTTTTCAAAACTGAATATGCATTGTTACAAGTGACAGAGCACTGAGAGGACTGTAAAATGGATCCAGTTGTGAGAACAACACATCCTCTCCCTATTCTCAGCTCATTTTTTAGCTTAAAATTAACTTCTTGGTTCTTTTAAACTACCTTCTGATGTTTGTGTGTAGTGCAGGATGAAGTGATGGTTCAGCGACTTGGAAGCTGTAAAATGCAGGAAGCTGTTGACAAGACAGAAGCTTGGTTTAAGGAGCTTAAATCTTATGGGCAGATGCTGCTATTCATGGTGAGGATTTTCTAATTGAGATGGCAGTACATTTGATAAAGGAACTGTCCAGCTGTGAAATCTATCATTCACAAAGGGATCCTCTAGCTGAGGTGGCATTCAGCTGGCTCAAGTGCCCGGAGGAAATGCTGGCTATGGGAGGAGCTCCTTCCTGGAAAATGCTTCCAGTGTTGCACTTTCCTCATTTTCAGGCGTTAGTGAACAGATTAAATCCTTGGTATTATTGCAGCTTTGTGAAGGAGGATGCATTTTTAGTGACTTTCTTTCTGTAAAACACTTGCTAGGTTTTGCGGATGATTACATTTTTAAATGTGCCTTCTTGTTTTTTGTGCACAAGAGCTTAGTAAAATCTGGAAGAAGTTGATCATTGCTCTTCATTTGTCTCTACAGGAAAGATTTCGGAGAGAACACCAAATATGCAAGTGGAAGAGGGTCATCCTTGGATGTGTTTCAGGATTTACCCCATCTGGAACAAGAAAACAGAGATGAGGCTGTGGCTCCACAGGGTTGCAAAAGCTGTGTTGCACAAAGAACTGAGGTAGGATAACAAAAATAAACCATGAAGTGGGATAGGAGAGGGAGAGCAGATGCGGGATAGATGCTCACCTAGAAACGAGACACAAACACACTAGCCTTTAGTCCTCTCAAGTGTGTGTGGGTTTTGTAATGTGCCATTTCAGTTTCTCGAGGGTGTCTCCTCCACAGGAGTATTAAAGAATGGTAAAATCTTTTTAAAGTATCAGGTATGCTTGGTCCTATAAAATCATTAAATTATTATATAGATATTTTATATATATATATATACTGGCATTTGTGAAACATTTATACATGAGGAATGGCTTGGCTTTAATATTTTCCCCATATTAACAGTTGGTCAGCCAGTTACTTTGCATTGTTTTTCCATGGTTTAGGTAGTTTGGGGCTTTCCATTAAGTCAGTATTCCTATATGCCAAGTGGAGTACTCCACTGGTGCGTGGCACGACAGCAACCAGGGAATAGTTGTTTCCTAGTGTTTAGATTTGACAATGGAAGCTCAGTTGATTAGCTGAGTAATTAGTAAGAAAAAGGAGAATGCATCTCATCCAGTGTCCATCTCACTCATCAGCAACTCCCACCCATCACTTCTTTCCTCCACCAAGAAACTTTGTCAAAAGAACGTTAGGGAAAGGAAAGATCATTATCATTTTTAATTAAGATTATATGCAATTAGGCTTGAAATCTTCCCTTCTCCTTTTTGCACGCGCCACAGTGAAATGAAATTAAAAATGGTGTGCCTCTGCTTCTACAAAAGGCTCCCTTTACGAAATTGTCTGAAGCCAATTAGCTGCATCTCTCCGCCCGCAGCGAGAGTATCAACACATACTGTAAATCTCCCTGGCTCTCATTTCCTTTGGCTGTTCAAACTGCTGAGAGGCAGCAAGTAGCAAACAGAAAATATGTTACTGCGTTCGGTGTGCTGCTGTAATTATGATGCTTTTCTGAATGACAAAGATCATGCTTTGCCGCTTTCTTGCTTTGTCCCTTTCTCAACAGTTGCTCTCAGAGACTTTATGCCAGTTAAAACAGTAACACATCTTTCCAGCTGGAAACACTTCTGTTATGTCAAGGGTCAGGGCTGTGCTGGCCACTAGACCCAATTCATAAGTGCTTTCTGTTAACCCCTCTTCCTTCACAGGATGGGGAAGAGGAAGGGAATAAGGGAAAGAGACGGTTGGGTTGGAAAAGTAAATTAAAACAGCATTGATTAGAATAATAATACTAATAATGATAATAATAATATAATTCTTCAGTTTTATACTGAAGATGATGTATATGGGATGGAATCCCTCGTTGGTCAGTTTGTGGTCACCTGTCCTGGCCGCCCCTCCCTGCAGGTGCCACCTCTTGCTTTCTGCACCCCAACGTGGTGACCAAGATTGATCAGTGACCTTGGTCTGCAGAGGAGCAAGTATAAGCAAGAACCTTTCTTCCCATGTCCCAAAACTCCTCATCTACATGGTTTTTGAACACCTCCTCCAGGGTTGGTGACTCCACCACTTCCCCAGGCAGCCTGTTCCAATGCTTAACTACTCTTTCAGTAAAGAAATTCTTCCTAATATGTAATCTGAACTTCCCCTGGTGCAATTTCAGTATGATTAGCTTTGAGTCAGGTAAAAAGAGAAAGAGAAGCTATAGGTACTTCATTGTTCTTGACAACAACCAGGATTTTTAATTACAAAAGCCACTAATCAAGTATTAGCATCCAAATGTGGACAATATATAGCGCGACAAAATAGAATTAATAAGCTGAAACTTTTCCAGACTAATAAAAATAACTAACGTAGGAATCAAAGGACAGTTGAGTATTCTCCAGTATCTTCCCTGCTTTCAACTATTTAATCCGAGTACCTTCTTCAAATGAGAAAATCTATTTAAGCTGAAAAAAGCTTATGTTTATTAACACAAAAATCAGAGCACGACAGCAATGGCTAGGCAGGAATTTGCATAACTGAAAACTGTGTTTGTTTCATAATTTTCTTTGCTGGAATATCAACTTTTTTTTAACTCGAATCTTTTTTTCCCCTTGACAGTTTTCCCTTTTTGTTGCCACCCCCCCACATATAACACAGATCACTGGGGACAGCTGCCCATGCTACTCTACTTTCAAGTACTTAATTGGCCTCCGAAGAGCAATTAGCTATATGTACTCCCTTTTTATCTATACATTTTTTTTTCTGAAAACCATGTAATTGATGCAATATACAAAATACAAAATTTCCTGTGAAGAATCTGTAAGATGAGATACTGACAAATCTCTTGTGCTTAAGAAAAAAAGATATCTTTAATGAATCTGTGAGGAATATATATAGATATATTTGTAAACCAAGTGACGCCTGACTTTATGGATTAGCACATTCAGATGAGTAAACATAGCAATTGGAACGAGTAATTAAAAAAAAAATGTATCTGTTGAATGTTTCACCCTAAAAAATAAGCTTTTCATTATTTTGAAATAATAGTAGCCCTAGTGATAAGGGCACTATCTTGTGAAATATGTGTAGAATTTTACATACACATCATAAAATCTGTTTCTGAAAAGTGTCTTATCTCAGGGAGCATAATTCATTTTAGTCCCAGTGTTTCACACAAAATTAATATGACTTTGCTTCTACTTTTGAAAGCCCTGGAAATTTAAGCGTGAAGATGACAATGGGGGGAAAAAAAAAAAAAAAAGATATGTATGCCATAGCTCTTTTTTCACTGTCAGTTTGGAGTATAAATAATAGCTTGTATAGTTCAGATTTTTTTTTTTTAATTGGGCGAAATGTTCAGCTTAGATTAAAAAAATCACCTCAGTAGTTACACCTTCAAATAATCCATTTCACAATCAGCTGTTCTGGACCACATCTGAGCCTTGTCACCTTGGTATCAGAAGGTATATTTACACAAATCACAGTGTTGGTCTCCACGTTTCTCTCTCTCCCACATTTGTCCTTCTTTTCCTCCCTTTAAATGTTAAATATTTTATACCCTTTCAGTTCCTAAGTGAATAGTTTGCTATGGATGACTGACGGTGCACTTGTGTATGTGTTTATCTGCTTTCCCTTACTTCTGTTACTTTCCTGTTACAAAGTGTGTTTGGTGTCAGTCACAAAACCCATTAATCCATTTGTTCAATCAATGTTTTTATCCATTTGAAACAAAAAACTTGGGTTTTCTGCTTACAGGTACCTACTGCATGAATAGACAGTTACTGTAGCACAGATTGCTTTATTGGTGTGGCAGAAATGCTCAGATTTATTGGCGTGGTTAAAAATGCTCAAATTCAGTTGTCAAAATAAGACTGTCCAATCTTCAATGCTTTGCAAAACCAGCAGCAATTTGAGCACCTCATCTGAGTCTTCGCTCAACCTCTTGCATTTGGGGAGGAAATGATGTTGTGACCCGGCAAACGGCGTGACCCGCTCTCTGTGGGGTAACGGAGTGGTCCATCCTCTCCCCACTCCAACCTGCAGGGCAAGCAGCAAGTAACAGGCAGCGCTTTTAAAGAACACGACATGTTTTAAAACAGTGGAGGTGAAACCTCTCTGTGCTGAAATCAATAGCAGCTTGCAGGGACTCAGACTATCTGCTGGAACAAAGTGAAGCAGTCCATAGGAACCACAAGAGTCACCCTCAGGAAAGTTAAGCTTCAAGAGCAAACTGAGAGCAGGGTGGTTTCATATTGAAATAAAATCTCTGTTTTAAAGAAGGAATATTTCTAATATTAAACTCAAGATATTAGATTTTTAATATAACAATCTTCGCTACTATTTATTCAATATTATTATTTTTATATATTGCTTATTTTTGACGTAAGTGCCCTGTAGTTAGGCAAAAGTTTAATATCTTCTCTAGGATTGAGTACAGATGCAGACAGACAGTGGCTGGCTGCAGATTTCAGGCTACAGCCTATTTATTCCACTGTCAACCAAAGGAACGGAGCAGTGAGAAATCTGCCGAGTTTCTGGGTTTCTGCACCCAAAGGGGCGGGTGCGAGTGGGTGGTGGCTGCAGCAAAATTAGCAGCATTTCATTTCTTTCCGGGAATTGAGAGCGAGTTCCAATTTAAACTGGATTTCAGCCCTTGTAGTCCTCAGAATTCCTTCAATTTAAATTGAAATTGGCACATTGAACCCGTAACAAAATGCTATTGCATTATGGGGTGGGGAGGGGGGGAGTTGTCAAGGAAATGTTCACGTAGGTAGATTTTAATCTCCTATTTCCAATCATCAATAACCTAATTCAAACTGACATCAGCTGCATTTATTAACTGCACTTTAGAGAAATCATAGGTACCTTCACTGCTTTAAACTTTCCTTCCCGTTATATTAGCGACCAACCCGCGCTCTTATTTCTGACTGGAATTTAAATCGGTGGCAGCCTTTGTGCACCTCAATGCCTCTCCAAAGCTGCTTTTTTCCTTTTGAAACAGTCCTACTTCCCCAAACGTTTGCAAAAAACAATTGCAATGCTGAAGTCTCCCCATTGCACAATACCTATTGCCCCCCCCGTGTCACCTCCTTTCTCTAATAGCCTTACTATAAGAAGGTGGCCAGACACACTCTCCACATATTAAATGTGACCTCGTTAAGGGGTAGAAATATTCAGGTACTATTGCTTTATTTCTGTCTTACACGCTGGGTCAAATCAGCTTTTGTCTGTGTCCGTGGACTTCAATGACCTGCTACTTGTGAGAGCATAACCTGGGTGATTATCTCCCAGGGTTTTATTATTCTGTTTGTTTGCTGTATGGAGATGATGGTGGGAAAGGGCTTAGAGCAATATGCCTTCTCTTGTGGAAGGATTTTTGCTCCTGACTCATGATGGAAATGTGAAACATTACTGTGGTGTTGATTAGAATAGGCTGGAGCGAGTGGCAGAGCTTCTGTACGCTCTCTGAGAAATTATGCCATAGATTTCTTTCTTGATTTTCAGCATGGAACTCCCACTTTAAAAGCAATCCAACACTCTGCTCCAGGGCCATCCTCTCCCTTTTGAACCTCCTGCAAACGTAGGTCACCTTCTGTAATTTCTTTCTCTCAACAACACTTCTCTCCATCCATCCATCCATCCATCCATCCATCCATCAATCCACCTTCATAACAGTTCTTGCTGCTCTTTTCCACAATCCTGATACATTCTCTGGAGACATTTATAACCCACTTGGACACATTCCTATGTCACCTCCTCTAGGTGGTTCTGCTCTGGCAGGAGAGGTTGGACTCAATGATCTTTAGAGGTCCCTTCCAACCCTTAACATTCTGTGATTCTGTGAAAAGGATGCCTTGAACTGAGCAAAAGTGTTGCAGGTGATATCACTGCAAGGTTTGAGAAAAAATTACTCTTGCCACTTCCCTGCTCCATGACGAGATCCTTCACAGACTGCAATTTTAATCCTCAGTGGCTGTTTCACCTGTTGTATCAGCTTCTATTGTAGAGTTTACATGCAGGCTTCACAACACCAGAATTACCCACCTGCTGGGGAAGCCAGGCTGTTGTGCACTGCAGGAAATTGTTTGTTAGCCTCTTGAGACATACCAAAGTCTAACTAGGTGCCTGTGGATACACCTAGCATATACACTACCATAAAATGTCACTCCACGGCTTCCTCCAAGGACCCAAGCTGCCCACACTGAATAGCTGTGAGGAAGCAGTACATCTTTTTTCTCTGCCTGAATGAACTAGCTCCCATTTAAGCAAAGCCCATGTTGTTTTGGGGACCATTCTGCTCTGGGGAGACCCCCCTGCAGTTCTGGGGCCAGCTCGGGAGTGCTCAGCACAGCAGAGACAGGGACCTGTTGGAGCGGGGCCAGAGGAGCCCCAGCAATGCTGGGAGGGCTGGAACCCCTCTGCTGGGAGGCCAGGCTGGGAGAGATGGGGGGGGTTCAGCCTGCAGAGGAGAAGGCCCTGGGGAGACCTTCTGGTGGCCTTTCAGGACTGCAAGGGGCCTGACAGAAAGATAGAGACAAACTTTTGAGCAGGACCTGTTGTGACAGGACAAGGGAAGATGGTTTGAAACTAAAAGAGGGATATTTAGACTGGAGAGAAGGAAGAAATTTCTTTCTGCTGAGGGTGGTGAGAGCCTGTCCCAGGTTGCCCAGAGAGGTGGTGGCTGCCCCATCCCTGGCACCATTGCAGGTGAGGTTGGCCGGGGCTCTGAGCACCCTGCTCTAGTTGCAGATGGCCCTGCTCCCTGCAGGGGGGTTGGACCTTGAAAGGTCCCTCCCAACCCAAAACGTTCTATAACTCACATCAAGGTCTCATCCAAGAGGCTGCATGAAGGAGAGAACCAGGTTTGGCTCTGTCTGGCCCTTTTCCCTGCAGGTGTTGCTCTCCCAGTTTCCCTGTCGTGCTGGCACACTGTGCTCCAGGGTATATCAAGGTTATCCTCAGGTTCCTGTCTTCCAGTGAAGCTCTGCTGCTGTGCCACTCACCTGAGCACTCTTAACTCTCGAGCTTGCCTAATTTATTCTTTTGTGTATATTTGCATTTTCCATCCTGGATGTGTCTCTGGTGTACACCCAGTTAGAGATGATACAGAGCTTGAGTCTGTGCTGAAGGCATCACCTCTTCGTGATCTCCTTAAATCTTTTCCGGCTATGCCAAGAGAACTAAAGAATATTTTGCATTTTGAAAGTCAATAAAACCTGACCTGGAATGTTTCCAGATAAACTGTCTGGCATCAGTCGCATACAGTTCAACTCTCTGGCTCTGTTACCTCGTTAACATCAGAACTAAATATTCCACAGAAGTTTTTCAAAGCACCAGCAAGAACACGAGGAAGAAATATCTGCACATACCCACTAAACCTCTTCCTTTTCCATTTACCCAAACTATATACTCACTTCAAAAAATCATGAAATGAAAATGCAAAGCCAATGCAAATCTTGTAGAGGAATTTATGTCCACAGAGAGATCAAAAAGCAAGTCTAGAATTCCCACCAATCACAAGTACTGCTCCGCTACCCAGCGGATTGAATTTAAAAGGATTTTTGTGGTCACCACTGCTTTCCCAGCTTTTAAATTGTACTCTGTCCTATCTCAGGAAGTATGATTTGAAGAACTGAGTCAGCAGCAAATCAAAACAGCGACCAAATAAAACCAACCCCATGGCATAGAAATGGCTTACTGAAGAAATCACAGCAAATAAATTTCATCAGGACCAACGTCAGGGATCAAACAGGAGAGGAAAACAACTTTCTCCAGGTGGTAGAATGTATATTGTGTTTATCTGAAACCAGCAATGGCAATGCTGTAGCTAAAGATTAGCCAATGAAATTCAGCAGCACAAATCCAAACAGTCTTCTAAAATCATTCATAGAAAGGATGTGGACTTGAAGTTTCAAGAACGTGATGCAGTTGTGAGTCACAGCAAATCATAGACTTAACTGTATCCAATATCCATCATGCTGAGGAGGAACTTTGCCTTGAAAAAGGTTGTAAAATCTCCTTTCTCAGCACCTGGATTTCCTCCTGTTCCAGGCATCTACCAGATACAATCTAGTCTAGCAGATAATGAAATAAATGTGAGAGTTGGTCTCTTCTCCCAGTTAACAAGTGATAAGACAAGAGGAGATGGACTCAAGTTGCCCCAGGGGAGGTTTAGGTTGGAGCTGAGGAACAATTTCTTTCTAGCAAGGGTTGTCCAGGGCTGTCCCAGGCTGCCCAGGGCAGTGGTGGAGTCCCCATGATCCCTGGAGGGGTTTCCAAGCCCCACGTGGAGATGTGGTGCTGAGGGACATGGGTTAGTGGTGCCCTGGCAGTGCTGGGGGGAATGGTTGGACCTGGCAATCTTAAAAGGTCTTTTCCAACCAAAACAATTCTGTGATTCTCTGATACTTTGATCTGAAATTTCAGACTGGGTGTTTGGAATAACGCATTGAATTCTCCTTAGCATCAGTGAGCTTTGGGTCTCAACACAAACGGATTTTGGAAATAGTACAATTAGCTTTGCACTTTTAAAGAAGCATACTCTGGAAAAACCAAACTTAATGATCAATGTGTGACTTGGATGTAGCTAGCAAAAAAATGGCACGAAAAAATGGAATTGATAATTAAATTACAAAAATTTGCCACTCATTTAACGTGATCTAGTACGTGACTTTGCATATATATGAATTTCATTTCTAATCTAATTTAAGGTATGATAATGTGGAAGAACTAATAAAATTATGAAAATAATATGTTTAGCAAGTCAACTCTTTTTATCTAATTAGTGAATTTTCTGAGAACATACCCTACTTGTTTTAGATCTTCCTAGTTTTTTACATTTCTTAAAAGAAAAAATTCTCACCTTGTGGATTATTTAGTCACCTACATTTCCTCATTATGTCTCTGATTTTATAGCTAAGCACAGTAACTAGCATTGTTTCATTCTTGTAGCTAAGCTTAACAAACTGTAACGGGCTTTCACTCATATTAATTTTGTTTAGTCACCAAAGAAATGTCTTTTTGTGATTAAATAAATATTAGGTGTTAGCTGACACAAACCTTGATTTGCTTAAACACTTCCAAAAGTTTTTATGCAAACACTTCCAAAAGCACACTAGAAAGAGTTGCAAACATAGTCAGCAAAAGATTTTGATGATAAATGGCTTTCATGTTTATTATTCTTTTTTTATTCATCATGTCATTTTACTAAGTTTTATTTATTCATTTTTCACTCAGTTCTAATATATGACTACATAGCGACAATACTCTTGTAATTTATCTGTTTGGAGTTGTATAATAGTAACTATTTCCTTTTTTCTGCTACTTAAAAATTCAGGAATTCTTGCAAGGTTGCCTTAACCTTTGTAACTGCACATTTCCCCCCTGTTTCTGTTCCTTGACAAAGAAATTCAGGCAGTGATGTAAAAAAATAGACAGCACCTGAGTAGTTCTGAGCTTGAATGAGATGAAAGTTTATTTTTCATTTCTGCAGAAAATGGTTATTCAGACTGAAGGTTGCACAGGCTAGGTTGGCACCACTGAAAAATAGCCTGAAATGGCTCAAATGCAGAAATGTGGATCTTTATAATGTCTTAAATCCTTGTCCCAGAGGAAACAGACATCATGAAATGTATATTTAGTGGTCACAGAGCATATTTTTCGTATGTCATATTTGTCTGTTCTATCCCCACATCTCGTAAACTTGTAGGTGAAGAAACAGCTTTATATACTCTAGCAGGAGGCACTAAGTGAGAGCCCATGGCCTCTGGAGACCATGGTGGAAAGCGTTGCAGTCTGCAGAACATAAAAGATTAGAAGAGCATTATGCTTTTCAATAAAATGGAATTATCTCTATATATAGACTGACTGGTGCTGGAAACACTCAACGGTTTCTGGAAACAATGGAAGATAACCACAACCTAGTGGTACAGGCACGTTTTATTTTAAAATTTTTCTTGTTATGTCTGTCTTGGTCAGTTCTCTATGTCTGTTATCTAATGCACCCACTCGTGACATCCTGGACCTTTCTCTATGGGGTGCAAGGTTATTTCAGTGTGGTTCCTAATCATTTGGTGTGGCATGAAGTGTAGCTGATCCTTCATGAGAGTCTCTTAAAAGAGTCTATTCATGGGTAAATCTGCTTAATATAAATTTTATTAGGGGCAGAAGGGTTGTGTTCTTCATCTCCTTTTATTACTGGGAGCATCATCAAGAAGGGCAGGAAGGAGGATCCAGGGAACCACAGACCTGTCAGCCTGACCTCAGTACCTGGAAAAAACTATGGGGAGGTTCATCTTGAGTGCGCAGGACAGCCAGGGGGTCACGCCCAGCCAGCATGGGCTCAGGAAAGGCAGGTCCTGCTTGACCAACCTGATCTCCTTCTATGACCAGGTGACCCACACAGTGGACAAGGGAAAGGCTGTGAACGTTGTCTCCCTGGACTTTAGTAAAGCCTTTTACACCGTGGCCCATGGCATTCTCCTAGAGAACCTGGCAGCTCATGGCACAGACAAGTGTACTCTTTGCTGGATTAAAAACTGGCTGTCCAGCCAGGTCCAGAGTTGTAATGAACAGAGTTAAATCCAGTTGACAGCCAGTCACCAGTGGTGTCCCCCAGGGCTCAGATTTGGGAACAGTCTTCTTCAATACCTTTATCAATGGTCTAGATGAGGGACTTGAGTGCTTCCTCAGCAAGTTTGCAGACAACACCAAATAGGGCGGGAGAATCATAGAATCATAGAAGATTCTATGAAGAATCCTTAGAAGAGTCCTTATATCCAAGGTCTTGCTCAAAGCAGGTCTGGCTCCAAAGCTGCCCTGTGCTGCCCATGGCCTTGGCCAGCTGAGCTTTGAATATCTCCAAGGACATGTGCTAGAATCATGGAATCATTTAGGTTGGAAAAGACTTTTGAGATCATTGAGTCCAATCATCAACCCAGCACTGCCAGGGCACCACCAGCCTGTGTCCCTCAGCACCACATCTCCATGGCTTTGAAACCCCTCCAGGGATCATGGGGACTTCACCACTGCCCTGGGCAGCCTGGGACAGCCCTGGACAACCCATTCTGGGAAGAGCTCCCTCAAATCCAGCCCTGGTAGAGATTGTCTTCAGGAAAGGAACAGAAGAGCAGACCATCTGACTGCAGGTATTGCCACCCAGAGCTCGGGGTTTACCTTCTGCCTGCGTGTTTCTCCCCACTCTGTAGTTAACCTCGCATCTCTGCTCAACTATTCCTGCAGACAAGCGATTAGGTGAAGTAATACTCTTCTAAAGTGCTGCAGATACTTCACTTTGTTAGGCTTTGAAAGGGGAAGGTGACAAGTCAAAGCCATCCTGTCTCTCAGATAGAGTTGTGCTCTTCTTTACAGAAACAACCTCCAATCCTGATTACAGGGCTTTTAGAGTAAGTATAAATGACTCTACTCTTTCCCCTGGAACAAAGGGGTTTTTCTCCACTTTTATTTTCCCCTAAAGAAAAAAAGCTTGCTTCGGTTGTACCGGGTATCAAAATTACCATGAAAACGTAATCTGAGGTGGTGTGTAATTATTTCTACATTTGCAGATGAGTCTTTGACAGACATTTTACCTGAAGGCAAAACAGATTCATATCCCTGACAACCTTCTAGCAGCTGAAATCTATAAACAGCTTACACAATGTGCAAATTGCTACTTCAACAAATCAGGGAGGCTCAAAATAAATGTCTACGAAGTAAAGGAAGTAAATTAAAGTCTGAACGGTGAACACGTTTAGTAGCAGAGGAAACTGGACAGGCCTTTAATAAATCTTTCCATTGAATTCATTTTGTCAAAGAAAATATCTCAAAATTAACTCGATGTGAGTGGGTCCTTTTAAATGTCACACTGAAGTCAAAACAACTCCCCTGATCTAGAAAGAATGAAAACTAACCCATGCCATGAGGGTAAGACGTGGAAACCTAGATACCACCCTAAGATATATATCCTTAGTGCTCTTTCAAATTACACACCTCAAGAAGAAGTTGTGTTGTGACTATATAAAACTCCCTTGCTAAAATTGATCTATACCTTCCACGGTAGCATATCCTTTGGGCTTTGCTCCTGCGAGCTTTGCTAGAGGAGAAACATTTTGGATTTCATGGTGAAGCTACATCTAGGAGGGATATTAGCAGTTCTAAGTTGAGATTTTTTTTTTTTTTACAGAATCAGGAAACTGGATGTTTTGATTAAAACTAGCATGTGAATCATTGGGTCATAACTACAGAGAGCATATGTTTCACATAGGCAGCTGGCTGTGCTCAGGGCCACATCAATGGCCTTAACTGTCAATAAAGAAGCATTAAATAATCTGTTCTTAGAAATCAGTGCGAGGACCCACCCATGCGGTCTTTTCATCTTGCCCTTTAGTTTATTTTTCCAGTTTAACCAGTCTGAGGAACAGAAAAGCTACCCCTCGCCATCCTGTGCCCCACTGCTGGGCTGCAGCACGGAGCTGGCTGGATGTGTAACAAGAAACCAGGTCCATGGGCTGATAAGATCCCCATTCTTGGGCTGAAAGGAAAAGAAGGTCCCTGTGTCCTTCCTGCAGTTAAAGGATGCAAGTGTGTGTGTCAGATTTGCAGCCTGTTCACCAGGTAGTCCCATAACTATGTAAATAAAAATCCAGCATGATTTGAAACCCATCACAAATACTTAACCGAAGGGAAAATAAAACACCAAGTAGGAGACTCATCTCATTACACTCAGAAAAGTTTCTGGTGCAGTGCAAAGCAGCATTTGCTGAACTAATGTGATGCCAACATTAGTTCTCCTCAGGTCATTGTCAGAATGCTTCAATCTCTACATCTGCTGTCCACCTATGGATGGGACACCAGGTATTAATATTGTTCTTATTGTGTGATTCTCTAATTTCCAGATGGTATATAGAAAAGCATTAACTAAGCACAGCAGTACCTAAGTGGGGAGTTTTCTATTTCAAGCAGTGCCTATGTTTTAACTACAGCTTCATAACAGTAAATCAAAATGTAATGATCACTCGAAAGACCAACGTTAAGTCTCGGGGTGCACCTGTACAGAACAAAGCACAAGCAGATGCTCTCTCAGAAGTTACAAAAATATACATTTAAACATTTTAGCAGACTGTTGTGTTCTCTGTTAGGTAGAAACACACCCTGCCAGTTGTGCTAGCACAGCTTAAAGCATTTCAAGTGGTTTCGTCGAGATTTAGTGTTTGTGACTCTCCGTTTATACTCCCTAGGTATTTTATAAACTTAAGTATCTGTTTATGTTTAAATTCTGAGAAGTGTTTCTTTCGGCTTGCTGTTGCAAAGTCCCGCTGAAGCTTTTTTAAATCCATTTCAACTTTAGCAAACGTTCTCTGCAGTATTTCAGCTGCAGGCCTTCCTGTTTGTCTTCATTTACAGTGAATAAATTTGTTTCTGCAATTAGCACACAGGGCCCTAATGCCAGAAATACCCTAAACTATTGCTATGGTGCGTTTGGGGATGTAACTTAATTACTAAATCTAAGTGCCAGAACTATGAACAAGAAGCCTGTTTGAAGTGTGAAGGCAAGTTGCAGGACAGAGTTGAAACTCCCCAATGGATATATGATGATCTTTCCATGTCTCATTAATGAAGCCAACTTCAAGTGATGAGTGATATAAGCTTAGGAGATAAAACAGCTTCCTTTTTAGAAAGTCAGCTTTTATATAAGCCTGTTGAACATATATGTCAACTAAGAGTACTGGGGCTGTTATTTTAAACTATTCCAGACAAGCACAGAACCTTTTGTCACTACTGTTGTGACTGTTTGTGGGAGTAAGTAAGAAATACTGTGTGGGTTTGGAGCTTTCCTCAGCCTGAGGATGTGCAGCCTGACAGAGCTGGTAACTCTTTGCGTAGTCAGTTCATGTCAGCAGCACCAAGTGCAGAGACAGCACATATGGCTGGTGTTAGCTGGAGGATGTCTGGCTACTGTGCTGAAAGATAGAGGTCTTCCACCAACCCCTGGAGAGATGTACCATGACAAGTCAGAGAGCAGGCTTGGAGCTGTGCATTGCAGCAGGAATTGTCCTGTGTATGAACCACAGGTGTTGCAAAGCTCTGTCAGATCAATGGCAGAGTTGGGTATCAGAATCATAGAATCACAGATTCCCAGCATGGTGGGTGTTTGGAAGGGACCTCTGAAGATGATCTGGTGCCACCCCCCTGCTCCATCCAGCAGGGTCACCCAGAGCAGGGGGCCCAACATCGCAGTGTCCAACCAGGTTTGGAATCTCTCCAGACAAGGAGACTCCACAACCTCTCTGGACAGCCTGACCCAGCCTCTGACACCCTCACACCAAAGAACTTCCTCTTCCTGCTCAGATGGAACCTCCTGGGTTCCAGTTGGTGCCTGTTGCCCCTTGTCCTGTCACTGGGCACCACTGACAAGAGTCTGGCCCCATCCTCTTGCCCCCTGGGGGCCCTTTATCTCTTGCTCAGCATTGCTCAGCTCCCCTCTCAGGCTGCTCTTCTCCAGCTGAACAGCCCCAGGGCGCTCAGACTTTCCCAGCACAGAGATGCTCCAGGCCCTCAGGATGTTCAGAGATTCTGTAGGACTCTCTCCAGTAGTTCCCTGTCCCTTTTGAACTGTGGATCCCAGCACTGGACACAATCCTCCAGAGGTGGCCTCACCAGTGCAGAACAGAGGGGCAGGAGAACCTCCCTCAACCTGCTGGCCACACTGTTCTTCATGAACCCCAGGAGACCATTGGCCTTCTTGACCACCAGGGCTTATGCTGAACTTGTTGTCCACATGTACAGGTCTGTCAATAGTGTCTTGATATTTCCTAAGAAATTATGACAATCCCTAAAATGCCGCAAAAGTAACACATTAGTAGGTGGTGGAGGGAGTTGTAACGTTGTCCGTGGTAAGCACTAACCGCAGTGAAAATTTCCTCATCAGGCTTCGGCAGGAGATTGCAGTGCTGTTATACAAGAGACTGAATAGTTCAACTTTTATTTAAGCATCGCAAGGCAGGGGCAACACCAAGTGAAAGACATTTAATAAAGCAACTTGCTGTTTAGGGTTTCTGGGAAACGCAGAATCCATCGGGATAAATTACCTCCTCGGAGAGCACACGGGGCCATGCCTGCTGCTTGCTGCTATCTTCTGGAGAAGGGAAAAGCAGTTCCTGAAACCCTTATCACAACATTCCCTTGCTTTCACCGCTTTGTTCCTACGCCAGCATTTTAAAATCACAGGAAACTTTTTTTTTAAATTTATTTTAGAATTTATTTATTTTACCCCCATCACAGCATAATCTGAAGCAACACTTTCATTTCTTAAGTTAGAATGAAATACCCATCCGTGGTTCCACCTCCAGGCATGGCACCATCTGCAACCCTGATTGTTAAGCAAGTGTTGATGCATTAGTTGCTAGACGGGCATGAAATGAATGCGATCGAAATGCAAAAAAAAAGAAAACAAAATTAAGCAACAGATTGGTGGGGAAAATAACTCTCTGAAGTTCATTTTACCTTGGAGTTTCCTGCAGTGATTCTTTTTAATAAGCTCGCTTTTTTTCATAATAGGTTAAACAGATGAACCTTCTTCTAATATGTCCATTTCTTATAATAGCCTGGAACAGATACTCAAAATAAAATAAAATAAAATAAAATAAAAATACAGTAATATCATACAATCTTACTACTGAGATTTAGCTCCTTCCTAATATCAATAGTAACCTGAACAATGCCGTTAGCCACGTGTGTTTGTTTCCTCACTTTGTATTCCCTTGTTATTTTTATATCACCATTATATCATCAAAGTATCTGTGTATTTACTGGGACAGATTAAGGCAGCTCCTCACCACCAACCTATCTGCTACTGGGGCCCTTGGGCAAGATGGTTGGGTTTTGACCTGCGTGATGGACATGGTGTGCACAGTCCACTCACATATTTAGATATTTCCTGGACTTTTGTAACACATATGTATTTACCGGACATAAACTTGTCGCTTAACGACTCAGTTGCTTCCCAGAGCATGTAAATTACACAAAGCAAGGTGAGATATATATTAAATATAACACTTGTTTCTGAGAGGAGCCTCGTGGCTCTCCGGTGTTATATAGAGCAGTTGCAACAGACACATGGTTCGATGTTAAGTTGTGGAGAATTTCATATGCAATTTCATGTTTTTCTTGAAGAGTCACAGCAATGAGAATTGGAGTGGTTCCAGATTGAAAACCAAAACTCAAATACGAGAGCATTTTGCTTAAATTTTAAAATCTCAGAGATATTAGCTCCAACCCCAAGTCCATTTCAAAACCGTGTTGATGCGCACATGGATTGTATTTTAAATAAGCTAAACTTTTGGTCCAAATATATTTCAATAGTTAAACTCATCATTCTTTACTGTGCAGAAAAATGATCATTTCCTCATTTTCTGCTTGTCTTTCCAGACAGATGACATTAACCTTACCGCTAGCAAAGGTTTAGCTGGAGGAACAAGTCCTAGCTGGGGTACTAAATGTCAGGAAAGATGTTGATCAATCAGAGCACACCGAGAAAGATCAGAATAACAAAGCCTAGAAATAATGACCTTTGAAAAATGATAGGATGAGTAGAGGTTTTTTAGCCTGATGGAGAAAAGAGCACAGAGAACATACAAATAGTTTTGAAATACACAAAAATGTGCTTCCTACACAGTGGGTAGAGGACATGTGTAGAGAAGCAATGAGCTTAAATATTAGGTAAAAAAGATTTAGTTTGGATATCAGTAAACCCAGTGGAGCTTGAGCTGACTGTGGAGATACTTCAGTCTCCACAGATGTCTTTAAGAAGCAGTAAGACAAATATCTGTTAGGAGGGTCATCCTTCTTGTTTTCAGGAATGAAGTTGGGACCAGTAAATTTTTGAGACACTTGCAAATTCTGTGATATCCTACTTCTAAGCTCTGATTCTTATTCATGATGTTTTATTCTATCTTATTCCATGACCGCCTATTTATCCCTCTTGATTTTTTTCCTCCGATTCTTTCTTTTTTTTCTAACCATCTGTCATTTCTCCCAATTCCTGATGTGCTAAACAATGTACTGTCATTTGGGTTTCTGTCACAGCCTATGATGCTATTCAAAAGTCATGCTCCGAGTTGCTAATTTGCCATTCATTTCATTTCACTGTGACTACAATACTGACATAATCATGCTGCCAGAAGATAGTGTAATGTCCCATAATGTATAATGATTCTTCTAATGGTGCAGGTTTGAAATGGAATAATTTTCCTAGACTAATCACTTCATCAAAGTATCATAATGTAAACCTAAAGTGGTCTCTGTAGCCTTGAATTCAAAGCATTACACCAATTTGAATCTCACAATTGACCTTCTATTGCCTCTGCAGCAGAAGCCTCAACAACCTTCAGCTGAAATGCTGTTGCTGATGCATATCCATCTATCTCCCATTACAACAATACCACAGCAAGGTCTCCACAAAATTCCCCTAATACTTTCCCAAGACTCTTGCTGTCATGTGAACACCACATATGAGCAAAGAGTGCATTAAAGTGACAAATGTAACTAGTCTCCAAGGCTGCACATCAAAATAGGGACAGCAATAGGACAAGAGGAACTGGCCTCAAGTTGCACCAGGGGAGGTTTAGGTTGGAGCTGAGGAACAATTTCTTCCCCCTGAGGGTTGTCCAGGGCTGGCCCAGGCTGCCCAGGGCAGTGGTGGAGTCCCCGTGATCCCTGGAGGGGTTTCCAAGCCATGGAGATGTGGTGCTGAGGGACATGGGTTAGTGGTGCCGTGGCAGTTAATGATTGGACTTGGTGATATTAAAGCTCCCTTCCAACCAAAATGTTTCTGTGATTCTATGACAAAATGGGTATCTGTACAATGTTTCTTCTTTACACTGACCAATTACAGTCTAAGTACTCTCAGAAAACACTAAACTCACCTTGCGCTTCAGTTCTTAGGCTGTAGCTGGGGAAATGCTCAGATGGCTAATATGATTCCTACCTGTTTTGCTAACGTTTACCAGAGAATCATAAAATGTTCTGGGTTGGAAAGGACCTTTAATATTAATCTAGTACAACCATCTAGTTTATGTCTGGTTTATTTCCTTAATTTTGGGTTTATGTCTGTTAGATACGTCTTTGCTTTCAGAGATCCAGAACTAACCATGTTTTGGTTTTCAGACCTGAACAGAAACTTCCTGGTTTGCTTCTTCATAAGTAAAAGAAGATGTAAGGTTTTCCTCATGATAGGAGATAGAAAATTTAAGTAGAAGACAAATATTATGGATGGACAAATTGATCTGGAGCATGTTATATTATCACAGAAATGATGTTGTATGGGTGCTTCCTGAACAAACATAACACTTTGTGTTGGGTCTGCCTGAGCTGGAGTTGATTTTCCCCACAGCAGCCCTCCCAGTGCTGTTCTTTGCACTGGGAGCTGAAAAGGTGCTGGTAACCCTGCTGTGCTGTGGCTGCTGCTGGGCAGGGCTCACCCAGAACAAGGGCTGGTTTCCAGCATTCCCCTGTTGGGGAATGGGGCTGGGCAAGATCTTGGCACAGCTGACTCAAACTGGCCCATATTCCAGACCATATGATGTCACCTGAACTATAAAAGCAAGGAAAAGGAGGACGGGGCAACCGCTTCGTGTTTGGAGCCCCACTTCCCAAAATGGGCCAGACATCATCTGCTGATGGGAAGCAGAGAATAAATGTTTGGTTTCTTTGCTTCCACTCATGGCATTGCTTTGCTTCTTCATTAAACTGCTTTTGTCTTAGACCATGAGTTTCATCTTATTTTCTTCCCTTTGGTCCAGCTGAGAGGAAGAGGTGGGGAGCACCTGGGTGGGCACCAGGTGTCCAGCCAAGGTCAAACTACCACAAGCTTCTTGAGGACAATGAATTTCTCTCAATGCAGAATGACAAAAAATGGTTGTCATGTTCGAGGAAAAATGTTTGAAAAATCTCTCAGGAAATGCAGCTCTCTTTTAAAGTACAATTCTGCTCCAGTTAAAACAAGATACTAACCAAAGGTGGTGCCATTAATCCATGCTGATGATTTCTTTGCAAACCCAAGCTCTTCAAAGGCTTAAGAAGAACCATATGGGTCAGTTTGTCATCACAAGATGCTCCAACTATTAAAATGCTTCTTGACTCTGCAACCTGAGAAATCACAGAACCACAGAATCCCAGCATGGTGGGGGTTGGAAGGGACCTCTGGAGATGATCTGGTGCCACCCCCCTGCTCCATCCAGCAGGGTCACCCAGAGCAGGGGGCCCAGCATCGCAGTGTCCAGGCTGGTTTTGAAAGTCTCCGTAGAGAAAGAGACTCCCCAAGTATGTTACAAGAAACTGTGAAGAAATAAAATAATTTCATCATTGATCTGTATTTATGATACGATATTTTCCTTGTTACCCAAGGCAAGTTCAGAGAAAGTCAGGGTTTTAAAGCTGTGAAATGTTTCCTTTTTGTCAGTTTTAACTGCATTGCTGTGAGTTCACAATGGTAAAATGCAGGAGAAGATGTGCTGCTCTCCAGCCTGCCCTTGGGCATTAATGAGTCTGTCAGAGAAGTACACTGAAATACAGCGTTCTGTAAGGGGCAGAGCAAAAGTAATAACTATGTCTGATAATTCCTGTATAATTCAGTAAACAAAGTGCACCAGTAAGTGAACATTTCTAGGGTGGCAAAATGATCTAGACATTGGTTTTGGATGAAATAGGTTAACATATAAACATGGAAGAAAAGAAAAAGAAAAGAAAAGAAAAGAAAAGAAAAGAAAAGAAA
>JANVCC010000047.1:7709186-7761579 GCA_025345505.1 Todiramphus chloris collaris | reverse complement strand
AGAAAAGAGAAAAGCCCCACTTCATATGTGATTCCTATTTAATTTTCTTCCAAACCCACAGAATGTGAATAGATCAGGGAAAAGATGAAGTAAATCTGCTCTTATTCAAATTCTGATGCTTAAGAACCTGCTTTTCTTACAAGAATGTGAATATTACACAAAGAACAGACTTTTAAAAAAACACCGAAGACAAAGAGAGACTCTAAGAAAATGTCTATTAAATTTTATGGTTTCCCAAATGGTCTTAACTCTCTTCTTTTCATATTTATCTGTTACCTAGTAAAATCTCAAGCCCTGACTCAGGCTACCAGCAGAGCTCCTTTTGCAAGAATAGATCTCTTTAACAATTTAATTTAAGGATTTCTGGGCATGGATTTGATTGCAGGGTAGAGATTTTATATTCCCAGGTAGAGAAATATCTTTGTAGTAGCCTCAGAAGACCACACCACCTGCTATACAAATAAGGAATAACGAAAAATTAAATTTAAAAATAATGTTTTACATTAATAAAATATTATACTTTTAATATGTAATTTAACTAGTCCATTTCCATTCAGCCTACTAATGGTTTTGCAGCTCTAGGATTAGAGTGCAATCTTTTTCTTTCTCTTAATCCCAAATTATACTCTCCTTTCTCATGATTTAATGTCTTCCTTCCTCTTCTCTACCCATTGCGCAGATGACAATTAAGCATTTATTTTCTGAACTCATAAGTCCCCACAGCTCCTTTTTTGGTATTAAAGCCTAGGTCTGGCTCAGGCAAAATATTTGCATTCTGGTTTTTTTTCAAGTCTTGTGGTGTCTGAGATACACAAATTTAGTTTTTCTTTCTCTATGGAGAAGAACGTGTCCTCCTTTGATCATACCTCTGATAGAGCTCGGAAGATTGTAGGTGGCATCTCCTACTCACTGAAATGTCCCCTAACCTGCGATCTCTCAAATGGTGCAGAAATGAGATTTCTGATAAAATAGATACTTCCCTTAGTTCTCTTTCAACTGCCTAGACCCATGGTCAAGCTTAAATCCCTGTCCCTTTTATCTGCAGTTCTGCTTTTCAGCTCATAGTGAGTGAACACGACCATGAGCAGCTCTCCGGACAGTGACTATATTTTCTTGTATTCGACAATACAAAGCTTAGCAAACCTTTGCTTCCTGGAAACAGTATAAATAGTATCTCCAGGAACTTGTGTGTTGGCTTATTATCAGGGGAAAGGAGAAGAAGAGCCACAAAGAGATGAGAGAAAAGGAATTTTGTTGAATAATTCATTGACATTTCAGTAGAGCAATTTACCAAGTTGGCAGTCGCTCCAGTTGCTTATTCAAGGAAGACTCTTTGACCTACTCTATTTCTAGGCAGTCATAGTTCCAGTAATTACTACAATCACCTCTCTGCAAAATTTTAAGGTTCTGAAGAGACTGAACTCCTTACAAAACAAAGGCATTCTTGTTAACACCATACTTGAATAATTTCAGTCCTCCTCCTTGACCCTGTTTCAATGGCCATCCTCTCCTGAGAGGTCTCTGAAGGCTGCAGATACAATTTTCTTTGATGAAATTAAAATGTCATGGATGGCTTTCAATCCAAAGATTTTTAGGAGATTAGAAGTATCCATGTGAAAAAAAAAAAAAAAAAAAGGAGGAGGAAGAAAGGAAAAAAGCAATCATGCTCTTGTGAAAGAGTGCCCTTCATGGAAGACTTCTTTTAATAAAAGCAAATCTTTTAATCTTTCAGGTCCCTGTGCCTCCCTTTCTAAGTGCATATATTTGTAGTCTTTTAGGGTGTCACTGTCTATCTGGGATCATTTGTCTAAATTTTAAATCTAAACAGTGTTCTGGTTTGAAAATCTGCAGAAACATATAAACAGGCAGGAAAATTCCTTCTTTGGAAACTGTTAACAGTAAGGCTTTTGGATCAGGAACATCATGAAAAGTTACTATTCTCTCAAATAAAAAGAATACAAAATAAACTCACTAAATAGAAATAAAGCAAGAACTGAACAAAAAGTCCGCACAAATATAGTAAAAAAAAAAAAAAAAAAAAAAACAACTCTCTTATGACACTGGGATAAAAATAGCTAGAATAGAGTTTTGTATCACTCGATCTCAGACATGAAAATTTAAGGTGATTATTATTGCTTATTTATAGTTCAAGCTATTATGGCTCTTTAGTTACAATATTTGTTCAAAAAGAGATAAAACTCATCAAGGAAAATGCAACACTTCGACAACAGGTAAAAAGCCCTGCTGTTATAGATGTTATTGATAGTGAAATACATCCATGAGACGTACACTTTCCAACTTCCCTTTGAAAGCACTGGATTCCTGAGTCAATGTGTCCAACCACGACTTTGGCAGTTTGCTTATAATTGAACCACTCTACGTCATGAGTCCTGGGGATATAAAAAAGTAAAATAAAGAGGCACTGAATCTCCAGAAAGAAACATATATTTGATTTCTCATGCTCTGCCCATTCTTAATGGTTTGACCTGCCAAATATAAAATTACGTTGTTGCAAGATGGGCCAAATGGAGCTTGTCTTCTGTCTTCTGGCAACTCGACTTCTTCCCAAGTGGAAATCCTGAAACAAAAAGTTATATGACATAGATTTGAATATTTAAAATTTGATTTATATCTCTTCAAAGGATGCCTACGTATACTATGTGGGAATATGCTAGTGAAAGAAATCAGGCTGTATTTGTAAATAAATTCATAGGACTTGCAGAATCAGACCCTTAGCAGTGCATCTGGTTGAGCCACATGGAAGTTGTAACAGGGGAAAAATCAGCCAAGCTTTTGGAACAAACAGGCATAGTTAGGGAGACGGGCTAAAAATCAAATGTTCATAACCAAGCAAAGAGACAGATGTCAATGAAGCAAGCAAAATGTTCCACCACACAAATGTCAGCTAAAGTTGCTATCTCACGGAATGTAGGGTGATGCAAACCCAGTACAGGTAAAGATCATAGGGAGGCAATTCCACAAAAGGTATAGCCTGGGGAACTAATTTATTAGAATAAGTTGCTGAGGAAAAAAATACTGATTTTTATTTTGTAAAAAAAGCAGAGTCTCTTACAGCAGATGACCTCTTGTTACCACTCTTTGACATGCTGCAATTCTACTGTGCTTATTGGTGCCTCCAGCTCCAGAAAAAAAGCAGCAGCACCAAGAAATTGCTGGAGAATGAGGCCTGAGATACTCTGAATGACTGACGATTGACTTTAAGAAGAAGGGACTCATGTAATAAAGGCAACTGCTTATCCTGATAGCCATGCCCTTTAACGTGTAGATATTTGGGCATTCGAAGCAGAGCCCTACACATACCCCTTTCTTCCTCAGAAGGATGATTGCTCCTGCGTGCGTTTCCGAGGATGCCGTTAGAGAGAAGTAGGACACTATTTCCCCCAGGGGTAAAGGAAATACTCCCCCTTTCTTACTTTACAGAACAAAGCTGCTTGCAGAGGAAATGGATATATCATGGGTGTCAGAATAAGCTGCTCTGCCCGATTTACGATTGTTTTGGTTTTTCTAAGGAGAACACATGCAGCTTCTAGACAGCAAAGACACCTTGTCCATGTTGTAAGGGTGGGAAGGTGCAGCTTTATCTCCAATGCTTCTCTGAGGCTGTTGGCCATCAGCACTGCTGCTTCCTCCAAACTGCTGCTATGCTTGTCATCCTCTGCCCCAGCTCCCAGCCATGGAGCTGCAGACCCTCTCGCAGGTTCATCTGTCTGAGGGATATGTCATCTGCAAATAGAGACAGTCTATGCTCCTTCCAATTCAGGGTCCTGCACTTTGTCCACAATAACCCCACGCAGCACTACAGACCATGGGAGGAGTGGCTGGAGAGGGACTTGGGAGTGCTGGTTGACAGACAGTTGAACATGAGCCAGCAGTGTGCTCAGGTGGCCCAGAAGGCCAGTGGCATCCTGGCTGGTATCAGGAATAGTGTGGCCAGCAGCACCAGGGATGTGATTCTCCCCCTGTGCTCAGCACTGGTGAGGCCTCACCTCCAGTACTGGGCACAGTTCTGGGCCCCTCACTTCAAGAAGGATCTTGAGGTGCTGGAGTGGGTCCAGAGGAGACAACGAGGCTGGGGAAGGGACTAGAAGGAAAGTCTTATGAGGAGAGGCTGAGGGAGCTGGGGTTGTTTAGCCTGGAGGAGACTCAGGGGGGCACCTTGTCGCTCTCTAAAGCTACCTGAAGGGAGGATGTAGCCAGGAGGGGGTCAGGCTTTTCTCCCAGGCAGCCAGTGGCAGGAGGAGAGGGCATGGCCTGAAGCTGCACCAGGGGAGGTTTCGGTTGGATATCAGGAAGCTCTTCCTGACAGAGAGGGTGATCAGACATTGGAATGGGCTGCCCAGGGAGGTGGTGGAGTCACCGTCCCTGGATGTGTTTAAAGAAAGGCTGGATGTGGCACTTAGTGCCATGGTCTAGCTGATGTGGTGGTGTTGGGTCATGGGCTGGACTTGATGATCTCAGAGGTCTTTCCCAGCCTCAGTAATGCTGTGATTCTGTGATTCACTGTGGTCTGTGGATTTAATTGTCTAGATGGCAGCTTCCTGCCCAGTGCTTCATTAGATTTTGTGAGTCACTCAGCTTTATCCTGAATAAGTCATACATGGAATGTAATTCAGTTTGGGTCACCTGTCCTGGCTGCTCCTCCCCACAGGTGCCACCTCTTACTCACTGCACCCCAACGTGGGGCACAAGATTGAGCAGTGACCTTGGTCAGCAGAGAAGCAAGTCTAAGCAAGAGCCTTTCTGCCCTCCCCAGCCCTTGGCAGTGACTCTGAGCATGGAGCGTGGTCACTGCTGGAAACAGAGACTGGCTGACAAGATGTGCCCTGAACTTCAGACGGGGCAGGGGCTGAGAAGGGACTGAGTTGGGAAGTGAAAGCACTGAACAGAATTAGTGCTGTTCTAGCTCAAACCAGGACAAGCACAAAGGACTGCGCAACTTGATGGTGCTTGGTGTGCAGGACCAAGGTGTTCCCTCAGTCTCAGGAGAGAGGTTGTTTGAGATTGAACTTATTTGGGAGACTTACTGTGAAGGCCAGAGCTAATGTCAATATGAAACATGAAGGGAGTGTTTTGTGCATTTTTGGCTGTATTAGATCTCAGCTGGGCTCTCTGCAAGGCTTGTGAGTAAATGATGGGACTGGAGATACGGAGATCCAGGAAGGAAGGATGATGACAAAGTTATCCCCTAGTATCACTTCTTTACTGCTCTTATACAGCCAATATAGCTCACAAAGGGACCCTGCATCATGGGTGGACTGGCAAAGCTCTGGCATGTCATGCTGTGTTAGTGCCCTTCAAGAGGAGCAGAAATGAGATAATTTTGCTGGCTCATCATGTCTTGAAGAACTTCTGTTTGCCAGAGGGGATGCCTCCCTCACTCTTGTACCCTGTACTCAACCTGATGTTAAGCCCAGACTACTCCCACGTCATCTGCATTGTCCTCAACCAAACCCAGTCCTCAGAAGTAGCAGTTAAGAGAGATTTCTGTGAATTTATAGCCAAAACAGAAAACTCAACTTGTTGCTGCTAGGCCTTATTGTAAAGAACAATAATATCCTGTCTGAAAAAACAAAAAAAACTAAACCTTCATCTTTGTGTCAGGAAGAACTAGAAATAACTCATGTTTCATGCAATGTGATCAAAAATAAGTTAGAAATAAAGAACGAAAGAGCCAGAGGCATGTTACAGTCAACTGTGAAAAAAACAGGCTTTTTTAAACAACCCAGGCTCTGAAGTGTCTGCTGCCAGAAATACATATAAAGCAAGTTGTGGAGGTGACTAAAAAAATGAATGAAAATAAGAAAAAATATTGGTAGTTATGATGGGCAACAACAGCACTCCTTGGAGAGGAGGAAAAAATTAGGTGTCTGGGTAGGAGATTTAAGGTACTTCTGCCAATCATTAGCAAACTATCCCTTCTCCCAGTCTTTGATTTTGGCAGGTTTCAGTTCACAGAAGCCAAGTCAATGACTTCCTGATAACACTAATTTTTCCAAACACCATTTTCACCTTGAAAAACTACTGCTGTGAAGCAATGAATTAGAAATGCAAAATCTTCCTGATAAACGTGTCAGATAACTGTAGAGAAAATGCAATTCCTTCAGGTTCTCTGGGGTCAGCAGATCTCTTCCATGTGAAACCACTTCTGCAGGGACATTGAGCCTGAACACCGGCGTCAACTTTTGAGTTTGCGTTGGAAATTGTAGTGATTGCAACCCCTCTGACAGTCAGGAGCCTTATTTTGAAAAGAGATGATGGTGGCAACTTTATTGTCCTAACAAAAACCTTACGGCAACATGGCACCAGCCAAGGAATGAGCTTGTGAGATGAAAAATGTGGTTTTTCCAGGGTGCAATGTGATAGTTAATACTAAGCAGTAGCCAGTGGAAGGTATTGTCTGTACCTTGTTGCTTTTGGAAACAGACCGCAGAGAGATGGTGTGCAGGGCAGGGACAATGAACTTGTTACCATCACTACAGGGCAAGCTGCTGAATCGGTGTGGAAGGCCTCCAATCTGGTCCTCAGGCACTCAAGCCTCCAAAAATGTGTGTTTCATCAGTGGCCTTGGTGCTCATCTGGCCAACCATGTGCAGGTTGAGAGAGCCTACTTGAAATATTAATTTTGATGGCTATTAAGAGATGCTGCTAAAGCTGTTAATGATGATCCTGTGAGGAGGTGGGCATTAGAAACTGGGAGGAGTGAAGTGGTGGTGGAAGTGTTCAGGTGCCATCATAAGAGGGTTTTTTTGCCTGCCTAAAGAAATTTTCCTGAGAACAGTTGTGCTATTTGAGTACCAGCATCTGGCAGAGAAAGCAAAACTTGTTCTTGCTCCACCGCAGATGACTTAAGTATTTCATGAATCCACAGTCGCACTCTGAAATATAAATTAACTTGCAACTAAATGCACAGAAAGCTTTATGCTGAGCTGAGAACTGAAATAAAGAAATATTGTCATATGTGCAAGATAAGCTACCGTAAAAAACAACATAAGCTTGATCATCTTAAAAAATTAGATTGCATAGTTCTTACCAACAAGCAGCGGGGGTTACATTCAGTCCTTTCTCGCGCTAAGCATCAAAATGCCTAATCTGGAGGAAATTGTTATGCATGAAATGATTTGTTTTACTGTACACTTTTTAACTCAGCCCGGGTTAAGAAACCTCCTCCTGGGAACTACTGTAACTGGCACCGTGTTCTTCGGTGGGGCAACAGTATTCTGCTTGTCACCTCTGTGGCTGCTGTTCCCCTTTATCAATAGGCTTCAGGGGTGTTGTGATGATCTCTAGGCTTTAAGATTTCCAACTTGTCTCTGGAGCCAGCTGTCCTCCATCCCTGGGAGGACATGTTTCTAGAAGAGGATCATTTACTATGAGGATGATGAGACACTGGAATGGGTTGCACAGAGAAGTTGTGGACATCTTATCCCTGGAAGTGATGGGCATGGGACACCTCCCACTAGACCAGGTTCTTCAAAGATCCATCCAACCTGGTCTTGAGCACACCCAGTGATAGAGCACCCACAGCTTCCCTGGGCACCCTGTGTCAATGTCTCACCACCCTCAGAGTGAAGAACTTCTTCCTAATTTCTAATGTAAATCTCCCCTCTTCCAGTTTGAAGCCATCACCCCTTGTCTTATCACTACAAGCCCTTGAAAAAAATCCCTTCCCTGCTTTCTTGTAGGGCCCCTTTAAGTACTGAAAGGCTGCAATAAGGTCTCCTTGGAGCCTTCTTTTCTCCAAGCTGAACAACTCCAACTCTTTCAGCCTGCCCTCACAGGAGAGGTGTACCAGCCCTCTAAGAGACACTTCTCTCACTTAATTTCAACCCTTTAAAGGTCAGTCAAAGCTTGTTGTCCAATCTGCCTCTAATAGCAGTGGAAACCTCCAGAGGATCATTCTTCAATCTGAGGCCAGGTAGTTGGAGCAACTAGAATGAGAAAGCTGAGCTGTTTGATGGTTGTTGAAACAGTCTGGATGTCTAATACTGTCTTGAACTGAGCAGTCTGGATGTCTAACTATTAGATGGCTGAAGTTTGATTAAGCCATTTATTCTGCAAACAACATAAAAGTTGAAATAGAATGTCTCTTCCTTTCCCACGGTTGCATTGATTCACAAATGCACACCAGACCCAAGAAAGGAGTACAATGAGCGTAGTCCACTCAGTTGAATAAACTACTTCTAATTTTACATGGTAATTTTTCACAGTGCTTTTACAGCAGAAGAACTGCTCTGAATTTAGTGGCATTTGCTGCTATTTGTACTGGTCGAAGGAAGCTGCATAATGTGCATAATAATGATAACTCTAGAATGTGCTCTTTGGTTAACCAGAGAAGAAAATTACAGAGTAATGTGGAACATGACGGATAACACTGACTGGGGACATCATCTGGACAATGGGGACTTCATAAATACAGCTTGATGACATGGCAATAGATCATTTTTAAACAAATAAATATCACTGAGTTTATTAATACTTTTTTTTTTTTTTCCCCAGCTCAAATGATGGAAAACTACTTTATATTCCTATACAGCTCATTGCTCAGTACAATTAATATGGTGGTATTTTTGAACCAGTAAGCTTGAGATTGAAATTTGTCAGATCATTTTTAAATTATGTTCCTAGTTCTCTATAATTTGTATTTCTCTCTGTTAGTCTTCATGGCTTTGCTCCTTCTCTGTATACCTGGCTTTCCTTGAAAATGTCATGATTTCCGTTCCATGCTGTTCCATTCCATGCTATTCCATTGAATTCCACTCCGGTCAACCCTTTGAGATAATCCATTGTAAATACATTTCTTCTTATATACCTTCTCCCTTCTGTTGTCCGTTTGTCCAGCACATACCCTGAGCTTAGCATCATTGGTTTTATGATTGCTGAAACCAAACAGAGTAGAATCATTTCTGACCTAGTTGAGTGGATACATAGATCTTGTTGAATCACATGCAGTAACTGAGATTCTGCAAATACATAAAAGATAACTACCAAGGGTGGGATTCATTTCTTACCTCTGTAGATAACTAGAATGCATAGATCTAAATTAGGATGAGATGAAAGCTGCTCCAGAAGTGCTTATTTCTCTACTGTAAGAGGTGGTCAGCCAACTAGCTCACGTGTAGCTGCCTGCATTAAACACTTGAAGTAAGGTATTATGACATCCACTACTTTTTTTTCTGTTTCTCTTCATCCCAAGTAATTGCTTCACGGAGTAATTTTTTATTAAGAATGACAGAGACCATGCACCTTGCAATCCGTCATGTTTATTTTTCCCCCTTTTTTTAAGCTCAGGCTTACATCCCTCCATTCCACTCAGTGGCAAAAACCACTATGACATCTCCTGGAGAAATATTTAAGCTACTGCCTCCAACAGGTAATATACTGTAATGTAGAATAATTCCTACTGCTGGTTGCATAACCTGGGGCCAGGCGTCATATGTGTCTACACTCACAGCCTGAACTCTTTTTGCTTAGATATTCTTGCAGTAGTTTTGTAAAGTTTATTTTTAACAATGATGCTATGTGGTCATTTTAGATGCCAATTGTTTTAACCTAGTAAACATTTGAAGAGAGTAGTAACCAGAGCAAACACCTGTTCTGCCAGTCTTTTCTTAGTCCAACACAGTGTGAGATTTAGGGGTTAATAATGAGGAGGTCTCATCAATTTTTTTTTTTTTTTACTGCTTCTTCAACAATATTCTTGTTTGCTTTGGGTTTCTTTGGGGCAGTTAGAATCACAGAATCATGGAATTGTTCTGGTTGGAAAAGACCTACAAGATCATCAAGTCCAACCATTCCCCCAGCACTGCCAGGGCACCACTAACCCATGTCCGTCAGCACCACATCTCCATGGCTTGGAAACCCCTCCAGGGATCACAGGGACTCCACCACTGCCCTGGGCAGCCTGGGACAGCCCTTGACAAACTTTTTGGGGTAAACATTTTTCCTAATGTCCAACCTAAACCTCCCCTGATGCAACATGAGACTGTTTCCTCTTATCATGATGCTTTTTTCCCTGGGAGAAGATCCCAATCACACCTGACTCCAACCTCCTGTCAGGGAGCTGTCCAGAGCCAGAAGGTCTCCCCTCATCCTCCTTGTCTTCAGGCTCAACAAGCCCAGGTCCCTCAGCTGCTCCTCACCACACTTGTGCTCCAGACCCCCCATCTCTGTTGCCCTTCTCTGGCCACACTCCAGCCCCTCAGTGTCCTTCTGGGAGTGAGGGTCATGAGTATTTTCTTTTGAAAACTGGCACTACTGTGGAAATATTGATTCCATCACCATCTTGCTGGGCATGCAGCTTAATCAACTGTTTGAGGAACAGGTACAACTAGATTATGAAAACACCACAGCATCCTACTTGCTCCTTAACTCTCTTTTGAAAAGTCTTGCAGCTAGAGCTACATGGTTTGAATGCTTCTGCAACACCGTTCCTTTCAGAGCAGCTCCCTAAGGATCCCTCCTCTCTCCAGCAGTTCTAACTTCTCCTGTTTTGGGTTTGTGCTTTTTTTTCTTCACTCCCAAGGTATCAATTATTTTTGCTGTATCACTAGCAGGTTTGGAAGGATCAAACGGGTAAGCCAGATATCAAATAGCTGAAGAGCACATTATGCACCCGACAGAAACAGATGAGTAGGGCATTATACAAACCCAACAGCAGAAGAGATGCTTTTTATGATGCCATCTGCTCGTTTCTCACACAAAGCCCTTCCTATGGCGACGGCTGATACAGAAGCACTAAAACACACATTAAGCCTGGAATCCCTTTTTTTTATTTGTTATTTTTCATTGTTACTATCCGACAGCTATTGTCAATTGCCTCCCATTGGTGCTATGTGCAGTAATAAGGTTGCAACAGTTATTTGCTGCACTGTTAATTGTGGATGCGAAGCAGAAATATAGATATTTATATCATCACTAGATCAAATACCTGGTAATTCAGAATGGGATCTCAAATGTGGTTAATTTCTGTAGGGATGGTCTCTTCCATTTATGAGCTCTTCTTGTTTTCTATGACTTCATTCTACATTTCAGGGAACATTTTAGCAGACATTAAGACGTTATGTTGACTGTAGAAAATGTGGGGCTTATTTTTAAGAAAAAAAGAAGACTTCTAATTGTGACTTTGTACTCCTTTCCCCCAGAAGCCACAAAGCAACCAAGTCATTTATAAGTATTAAGAAAAAAAAAGAAAAAAAAGGGGGGGTTAGAACACACACGTTAGCAACCAGGAAAATTAAGATGAATCACGTAACAAATGGCTTAGTCAAAAATCAACCTAAAAATTCACTTCAGAGAATACAAACATCTGATGGAAGCAAGCTGTACTGTTCATTTTGGATAAGTAGATACATTATTTTCTTAGTGCACTGCGGAGAATGAATTATCCAGTTGCAGTCCTCCAAAGAGTGAACTGGGAGCTGAGGCGTTAATTACAGTCATCGTGGACAAGTGACAGCGTGCTTCTCCCATGGAGAGATGACAAAGACGAAACAAAAGATGGCTCTGGTGTACCCGCTGAAAAGCCAGAATTTACTGGACATTTTTGAGCCTGAGGCTTTCTGGACACATCTAAATTACCCAGATCTGACATGCTGATTTCACATTTGAGAATTTACTAAGTTATCATCTTCACTCCAAGTGACAAACAGAAGTCAGCTGGAAAGTGTCATTGAGAGCCTGTGGAGTTGGAGGAGTGAAGGTGGCCAGGGTTTTTTGGCAGACTATCAACTTGAGATCAAAAGGGCAAATCAGCACAGTGACTAAACCTCTCTTTTTGTAAGGATAAGAATATACTGCAATTACCTGGGAGGGTTCTCTCCATGACTCACCTGCCAAGAGTCTCACTGAGTTGAAAGAGTTATTGTCATACATGAACAACCTTAAAGAAAACCTGGTTACTTGTTTTGCACAAGTGTGGTGGGTTGACCCCGGGTGGACACCAAGTGCCCACCAAAGCTGCTCTCTCACTCCCCTCCTCAGCTGGACAGAGAAGATGTAACAAAAGGCTCGTGGGTAGAGATAAGGGCAGGGAGAGATCGCTCACCAGTTACCATCACAGCTAAAACAGACTCGACCTGGGGAAATCAATTTATTGCCAGTCAAATCAGAGAAGGGTAATGAGAAATAAAAACTAAATCTTAAACCACCTTCCTGCCACCCCCACCTTCTTCTCAGGTTTAATTTTACTCCTGATTTCTCTGACCTCTCCCCTTAAGTGGTGCAGAGGGACGAGGAATGGGGATTGTAGTCAGTTCATCACATGTTGTCTCACCTGCCTCTTCCTCCTCAGGGCGAGGACTCCTCACCCTCTTCCTCTGCTCCAGCCTGGGGTCCCTCCCATGGGAGACAGCCCTCCATGAAGTTCTCCAACATGAGCCCTTCCCATGGGCTGCAGTTCTTCATGACTGCTCCAGTCTGGGTCTCTTCCACATGGTGTAATCTCCTCTCTCTACAGGTCCTGCCAGGACCCTGCTCCAGTGCAGGTTTTCCACGGGGTGACAGCCTCCTTCAGGCACATCCACCTGCTCCATCGTGGGATCCTCCACAGGCTGCAGGTGGATCTGCTCCACTGTGGACCTCCGTGGGCTGTAGGGAACAACCTGCCTAACCATGGTCTTCAACACAGGCTGCAGGAGAATCTCTGTTCCGGTGCCTGGAACACCTCCTCCCCCTCCTTCTTCACTGACCTTGGTGTCTGCAGAGTTGTTTCACATATTATCACTCCTTTTTTTGTGTACAGTTGTTGTGGTGCAGCGTTGGGTTTTTTCCAGCCAGCAGCAGGTTCATCTTGGAGCTGTCTGCCATTGACTCCATCAGACATGGGGGAAGCCTTTAGCAGCTTGTCAGAGAAGCCACCTGTGTACCCCCCCCCCCCGCTGATAAAACCTTGCCACACAAACCTTATACATCAAGAAGGACAAATACCAAGGAGAATATAATCATTTTAGTTATCAATTCAAAATATGACCCTTTAACACTTCAATAGATACATTTAAGACTATAATTAAATAAAGTAATGCTCTGTGGAGAAAAAAAAAAGTGAATTTAGGCTGAAAGATAGCAGAATTTTGGGGTTTTTTTATATAAAAATATATTTGCTGAAAGATTCTCTAGCAAAACTGTAGTCTCTGAACATCTTGCATCATAAGTATCTGATTCCTTTTGAAGAACAGTTCTAGAGGGCAACAGAAAGAAAATTCTGCTGCATTAACCAAAAGCAGAGGAATATTCATGAGAAACCTTCTGACCTTGGGCCAGGTCTCCTCCCCATCGACTAGAATTCTTCTTTGCACAACCTTTCTGCCAGCTCCCCTCTTCTGAACTGCAGTCTGCTGCTTCTGGCCTTGCTGTGGCAAAAAGCCACGTGGCATTTCCTGACTCATTTCCAAGCTCCGTACATGACCAAACAATAAATCCCAGTCAGCAAAAAATTCAGATGCTGGAATACCCTCGTCTGTTGGCAAGGACAGCCTTCGCTGGCAATGTCTCGCTGTCCCACAGTCTGCATTTTGGATGCAGAAGCAGATCCAGGTTAATATTTGCCATCTAAGCATTGCATTTCCTGAAATGAATGGATGAAGGGCCCATCCATAATTTTGGCCATGGAATATTTCACACCCTGAGATGCTTATCACAGTTTCGTAGTTTACAGATGCATTTCTAAGTGGATCTATTTGACCCATTCCCATCTGCTAAAGCCCAGCACAATTCTTTGGGATTCTTTGAGTGTTTGAGTGCTCAGTGCTGGTCAGGCCATACTTGGTTTCAGTCCTCACTGTACAGAAAAGCTGTGGACAGGCTGCAGAGGGTGCAGGGAAGAGCCACAAAGAAGATCCAAGGACTGGGAAGATGCTATATGAGGAAAGGCTGAGAGAACTGGGTTTATGTAGCCTGGAGAAAAGAAGGCTTAGGGTGAGATCTTATCACCATGTTTCAGTTTTTTAAGAGTGGCTACAAAAAAGATGGAGACTCCCTTTTTACAAAGAGTCACGTGGAAAAGACAAGGGGCAATGGGTACAAGTTACTGCTGGAAATTCTAATTGGACACAAGAGCAAAATTGTTCACAATAAGGACAATCAGACAGTGGAAACCTCTCCCTAGGAAGTGGTGGAGTCTCCAACATTGAACACTTTTAAGACTCAACTGGACAGGGAGCTGGGCCAGCTTGTCTAGACTAGGCTTTTGCCAGGGAAGATTGGACCAGGTGATCCTTAAGGTCCCATCCAACCTGATATTCTAATATTCTATGAAATATCATCTGCAGCGAGCAGTTTGTGTTGAACTTGCCTAAAGGGCTGGAATCCATGTTAAGGCATGCATAGAACATGTAGTTATGGTAGAACATTCCATAACTGTGTGATGCACATGTTTAAAAGAGTTATTCTGTAAACACAGGAAAATGCTTTCCACATTTCATAATCTGAAAAAAAAAAGCCCTTTTGGTGTGCCTACCTGAGGACATATGGAATTCTATATGTAACATGGACATGGAAGCAATTTAGCTGGGGCTTGATCGGAGCCCAGCAGTAGTGAACAGGAGCCTTTCCCTTGTTTTTTTTTCTTTAAAACAGATTTTTAATCAGACCTTTATTTCATCCACAGTGGTAGCCTCAGTCTAGCTCCCTGGGTATTCACCAGACATCATTAATTCAACAAGGGACATAAACTAGTTCTGTTGTACAAACTGCACTTAAATAGATTCATGCCTTTTATCCTGTGTCCTACTTTTACGCAATTATTTATTCAGCTAAATAGCTCATCCTCCTCACAGTCTCCTTTACACCTCTCCTTACCTCCCCTGGACCTTGCAATGTCTCCTGGAGGGATGGCCCTGCCTGAAGGTGTGGGAAGCAACAAAATGTGTGTTGGATTTGTCCCTCACGCCCATAAAGGCACATAGAGAAAAGTGCTACAGAAAGGAAGAAAAGGAGTTTCATGAACATCATTAACAGTGAGTGCTAGATTTTTTTTCTGACTTAAGGAGCAGAGTAGCTGGCACATAGTTTTGGGGTTTTTTTCCCCTATAAATAGAATGTAAAAAAGTTGCACTCACTGTTCCTTGGGCAAAAAGCTCTGAAAACCTTACATCTATAAACCCTTCACAGAGAAAGATGTCCAGTTTGAAGCTTTTCTTTACAAATAAGATAATTTTTTTTCTTTTTCTGATTGCTGTTGGATTGTCCATGTTAAAAACACCATCTCTCCTACACAGCTACTACCTTGCATCTGGGGTAGCTGGGGTTTGACTCAATCCATCAGGCAGTGACTGTTTTTACTTTCTTTCCCACTGACTAAAGAACATCACTCCTCAGCTCTGCAATTACTGTTTATTCAGCAAGAGGAACATCTCTGTTTCAAGCAGAAGAGAAGAAAAACATCCTCTGTCCTGTAATCTGGTGCAAAGTTTCCATGAGAGCCAGAACTGCCTCTGCACCTCTTTGTGATGAGCCAGGATGTATTCTTTCTCACTTTATCCTGAAACAGCCCTGAAAAGTGTCACTGTGGCTTCCCTTCGTGGGACAGGGCCACAGGAAGGTTTGCAGCAGGAACGCAGCAACAAAAGAAACATGTTTTAAATAAGAAAATATATATCAGATACATAACAAGAGAGATTATGGATGAAAACCAACAGCTGTTGTTTGAATTCAGCCAAGCCAGGCTTGCTCATCTCCTTTCTCTGCTGTTTTTTGGTCATTTTTGAGGAAGACATGTTATAATATGTGAACAGAAACCAAAATTACTAAGTATGAGGAACACAATGACAGCAGTAACAATATCTTTCCTCTCCTCTCCTCTCCTCTCCTCTCCTCTCCTCTCCTTTCCTCCCTTTTCTTTTTCTTTCTTTCCTTTCTTTTCTTTCTTTCCTTTCTTTCTTTTCTTTCTTTCTCTCTTTCTCTTTCTCTCCCTTTCTTCCTCTCTTCCTCTCTCTTCCTCTCTTCCTCCCTCTCTTCCACTCTCTCTTCCTCTCTTTCTTCTCCTTCCTCTCTTTTTTCTCCTTCCTCTCTTTCTTCTCCATCCTTTCTTCCTGTTTGGAGACAGCACAATGAGAAAAAGAAGTGATACCATTCTTTCTGAGAGGAGCTGCTTTATTATTAAGATTAAATGTAAAAAACATGTGTTGAAATTCCACTGTTAACATAACTAAACATTTTTTCACTAGAACTGCATCTTAAGTTACATAATTATGACATTTAAATGCATTTGCCTTTTTCAGCAAGATCCCCAGCAGGTCTTTGTAGAAGAAAAATGCAGAAGGCATTAACTTCTTGCCTGCAGCAGAAAGCATGCATTTTCTCCTCATTTAGTCTAATTTTTCCCTCACCCCACAACTCCTTTGATGTGTGACAGGACAGGCACAAAACCAACTTCACGTGAATAAGCTTTTATTTTGAGGTTCAGCAACAGGCTCCTTCGTCAGATTTGTTACTTCTCCTGTGGTCATGCTGAAATATTAAAAGCTGTAAAAAAAAAAAAAAAAAACAAAACAAAAAAAAAACCTTCTAAAGCCATTCCTCCATCTTTTGGCACAAGATGGTTTACTCAACTGAAAAATAATAATGCATAACAGGCTTGTGGGACCCCAAAAAAAAGTTAAATAAACATCCCTGGTATTAAACCAAGAAATCTGCCATGTTCTGCAATGTAAATTTTAATTCTGTCTTCACTAGAAGCAGTGGCAAGATGCACATTGATTTCAAAGGAGTTAGGATTTCATGTACAGCTAAAAAGCAAATACCTTGTAATAGCTGTTGCTGCACCTTAAAAATTATACATTACGTGACATTCATTCTGTCATGGGAAATGCAAAGTGTATTCAGGTCTTTTCAGCAGTCACCAGTCACCAAATGAGTAGGAGTAATGCTAAAAATCAGTTGCTAACAGACATGAAAACACTATAATTGGATAACAAGATAAATTGATGCTTCTGCGTGACATATAACTGTTCCTTCCCATCACTGAATGTTTTCAGGAGTATGTGAATGTTACAAAGTTAAGAGATTTTTGACATGGCAAATTGAAGAGCAATGGATAAAATATCCTGCTGACTTACTACAAACTACTATTCATGGTTTCTTTTCATTTTCTAAAGGTTTGTGTAGTAGGGAAAATGAACGTGATGAATTTATTGAACTCAGAATATTTCCTAAGCCTTGTGACGTATTGTTCTGCCTGTCTAACAATAGCACAGCAATGTTCTGCAGACAGTTTTACACAGAGTGATTTAGCAAAGCAAAACCTGCTTTTGTAGAACCCGCTTTTTTCCCTCCACACATTAAATGTGTGGCTTGAACTTTAAAGCCATACAGAAATGACCACAGCATTTTCCCGCTTCCTTTCTCTTCCAGAATTCCCCCTTTTTTCATCCATTTGTTCTGTAAGACACAGCAACCCAGTTTCTGATGTTTTGTTTCTGAACAGCTGTATAAAAAAAATGAAGTGCAGAACTAAGAATGAATCTGCACCCCAGGGCTAGCCACAGAATTGTCCTGCAAAGTCTTTTAGAGACACTCTAGACTGAAGAACTTCACCGTTCTTGGGAAATTCATGAAGCTCATATTGCAAAGCATAGTTGCTCTCAGTTTGTAAAATGCCCTGAAATAATTACTGGTCAATCTTTCATTGTCTTTAAGGTAGAGACATAGAAGAACTCTGGAGAAATGTTACTTAATCACCACCTCTTGCATACATGTTCAACAACTAATTCTCCGAAGCTGGAGCTAGTTTAGAAGGATTCAAGTCACTTTTCATTCTGGGAGGCACTATAGTGTAAATCATACTGCAAATCCAGCCTGTTCTGTTTAGACACCAGTATAACATGTTGGCGTGTCTGGGGGCATGTCACAGTGTATGCAAAGCGGAGTTCACTGCAGCTTTGCATGTTCTCATGTTTCCCCTCAGACCAGTTGCTGTCTGGGCATGGGAAGAGGCCAGACAGTGCTGGGGATGTGTGTGTGGAGCTGTTGGACCAGGACTGGGTAAGGCCAAAGGGGGACGTGGCAGAAGATATGGAGGAGTGATTGGGATAGAGAACAAGCCAGCAGAACCAGTCTCAGGTGATTCCATGGCTCCTACAACCATTGACTTCAGGCAGATACCTTCATGGGAAAAACTTAGAGATTTATTTGACTTGGGCCCCTCACTCCCAGAAGGACATTGAGGGACTGGAGCATGGCCAGAGAAGGGCAACAGAGCTGGGGAAGGATCTGGACCACAAGTGTGGTGAGGAGCAGCTGAGGGACCTGGGGTTGTTCAGCCTGGAGCAAAGGAGGCTCAGAGGAAACCTTCTGGCTCTCAACAACTCCCTGAAAGGAGTTCAAAACATTCAGTGTTTAGAGTTCAACACAAACCATTCTATGATTCTATGAGTCTATGATTCTATGACTACAATGATTCTATCATTCTCTCTGCCATTGTATCAAGAAAAATAAGTCTAAAGGAGGCCTCACCACATCACCCAGTCCCTTGTCCAAACCCAAGCCAGGATCTACCATACCCATGTGGTGGGTTTTGCTCTAGACATGCTGCACCGTAGAGCTGCTTCAGTGTCTTTTTTTTCTTTTTTTTTCCCCTCCTTTTACTTGTAGTTGGCTCATGCAGCCATTCTCTTTGTGGTTCCCGATTTGTGTTGCAGAGAGCAGGCTGCCCAGCAGCAACCCGTGCAGGCTGCTTCAATGTGCACATCATCAGCTTCCCTCTTTATTCAAATCTCCGGCAAAGGAGAAGATGAAAGAAAACACAGGCTGCAGCAGGTCACAGAGATTATGCCATATCTGCTCCAGAATCAGTGGAAAATAATTTGTCTGCCTCATCAATGACATTACTCACATTTACGTAGAAAAATAAACATCAGGAAAAATGGGTTTCAACCTTGGCAACACATCCTTGCTTCTCCTTGCAAAGGAGCAGAAGCTGGGACTGGAAGAGATGTATCTGCCTGGAGTATAAAGGCATTTCCAAAGCCATAGATGTGTGTTGCAGTTCTGAGCATGACCAGAATTCCCCCGGCACAGGGAGATCTGCTGGGGAAGGCTCTGGAGAGAGAGCAAACAAGTTCTTCATGACATAAAGCACTATGAACTAAAAAGAAACTTTTCTCTAATGAAAAATGAATGGTGTTATATACCGTATTTAAAATACCGTGGTAGTTTATGACTGGATAAAGTTACACAAGAAGGTATATGTGCATTATGAGGGCTCTTCCATTGTGTCCCCCCACGCTGAGGCAGGTGGGGCCATAGATTTGTTTTATGCTTTCCACTGGGGATAGAGGAAATGGAAACTCTCTGTAAATTCCTGAAATATTTACATCTTTAAAAAAAAAAAAAAAGATGACCCTGAAGGAGGTCTTCTTTTTATGTGCAAAATAAAAATAACACCTTCACATAGAAGTTTGCCATGAGCTATAAAAATAAAAACCCAGTGGCATTTTGCTGTCAGCATTGTGTAGCCTTAAAAAAAAAAAAAAAAAGTTTCTTGCTCTCATAGAGATGGAATTTTTGTTAACAGTTTCCAACTCAAAACCTGCCTGAGAAAAATTAGAAGAAAATGAAAACCAAAGATAAAAAGAAGATGATGGCTTTTTTACTCACAAATTATGTGACTACCACTGGAGATGCATAGGACTTACATCCCTAATGCCTAGTTGTGCTGTGATCATGTTTGCTAAACACAGTTCTTTGCTTTTCAGGCAACTCTTTCATAGTGACACTTGATTAATATGTAGCTATGTGAACTAGTTAACAAGCTCACTTTTTCACAAGAGTTAATATAAGCAAGAAATCGTGAAACACATAGCACTGCATATTTTTGCATTCATTATGTTAACATCATTAAAATATTTTTATCATCATTACAAGATTCTCTTTCAGAAGCTGGCATGAGATCGTTTTCACCTCACTGCGTGCCCCAAAAATGTGAGGTGTGTTGAAGGAGTCTTGTGTGACTAACATAAACTTAACACTTCAGTACAGGAAATAAGACCAAGTTTGGATCAATTACTTCTGAAGGTGTCTTTTCTCTCAGTGGGGTAGGGTTTGAACACCCTCTGGGATAAGTCTAGATATCTCATATTTGTGCTGAAGTCAGATAAGAGGAGTTCGAAGCTGGAAGGCAAAGGGTTACATTTTGTCTTTCAGTATCTTCTACTAATCTCATATTGAGTGACTTTCATTGAAACATAAAGATTTTCTCAGGATGTCTCATGGACAAATTGCTCCTGTCTATTAGAGGGAGGAGAAATTCAGCCCAGGCAGCAGTTCTGGTGAGACCCTCCAAACAATACCTCATTATCCTCCCTGGCTCTACGGAAGAGGAACCACAAATAAATCAAGACAAATGTTGAAGGAAGATTAACAGCAGGAAAAAGACTTTATGATTATAGAACCTGTCTGCAGATAGACAACATAATTGTATCCTTTGGAAACCTAACAGAGCTTCTTATTTATTGCTGCATTTAGAATTTTCTCCTAATGGGAAAAAAATATGCGCATATTCATTAATGAACTGCATAGTAAGGAAACAAAGTTAAGTTGAATAACCTTGCATATTACTAGTGATTTTGGGTTGTTTTGCTAGTTCTGTAAACTATGAAAGTATGAGCATCCAACATTCATATAATTAGTTTTATTGCTTCTGTATTTGCTTGATTTTATTGATTTCCCACTGCCCTAGGTTTGGCCAAACCCAGGACGCACATGTAAAATTATTTTTTTCCTACAGTCCTACTAAGATGTAATTCTTACAACACACCAAGATTTATGTTTAATCTGCAGTGCTCAGAAATGCTAAATTAAGATTGATGCCACAGCTGGAATTAATGCCCCTTGTCCAGAAACACTTTGACAGTCTTTACCTATGGAACTCATTTTATCTTTTTTTTTTTTTTTCCCAGGGGTTCTTTCCCTCTTTCAAGGAACTGCATGGGTAGTAATTCCAGTTATTAATGTCTACCATAAGACACTCACTGTATAGTTCATGAATTGTTTAGCTTACCAATTTTCTTTTCCTTGTTCTGCTGTACATCAGTTTTAAGGATAAAGTAACACTTTAGAATAGATCCCTTTAAGAATGAAGAGACCGGATGGATGCCTTTCAGCTTCTTCTGAGAGAGACACCTCTCAGGTCTCTCCTCATAAACATTTTCGGTTTATTTTACCTCTTGTTACGGAACAGAAATCTCTTAACAAATCCCCTGTGAATGATGTAGCCCTTGAAGAAAATGCCAAAAGTATCTGTTAAAATTCAGGAGAGAACAAATACAATAATAATGCTGGGTGTTCATACGGCAGAAGAAAATGCACAGCTTCAGAGAAAAATCAATGAGCAATTACATTTCATTTTAGGAGAAAAAAAAAAAAAATCTGTAATGAGGACTTAATAGGTATAGTAACTGCCCACTCTTAATTTTTTGGTGGTACTGTTCAGAATCACCCCACTAAATTCGTCGAACTTATGCCCTTTTTGTTTCCATGGACAGAATTCCCTGGGAACGGTGATTCTAGATCCAACAAGCTATGCAAAATACTGTTTCTAGCACAAAAAGACAATAGGAGAAAGATCTCAGGCCAAAGACACTACTTTTGATTTTTTTTGTGTGCACATATATCTATTTATCTTAAATCATTATGTACATTCAATAGCTCCCTACTTGGAGAGATTGTGAGACAAAGGCCGAATAAATCCAATATAATGACAAAAGATTAATTTCACGCAGTCTAAATAAAATTTATCAATACAGCCCTTCTCTGTAAGTGAACAATTTAAAATCTATGCCTGTAGCACATAATTGCCAACCCTGGGCCATGTGTCACAAACGCATGTCTTGATATCAATAATTAACGATGACTCAGAACTTACCACACTCAAATGAGACTCTTTGTTTATATTTTATCTCCCTTTTCCTCCTTCCAGCTTATTCAGTACATGCCAGAAATATTTAGGGCTCCCAAAAGGATTTATTGGAAACAAGAAACAAACCTATAGGACTCTCAGTGCTGCAGAAGATACAGCAATTTCATTGATAACACTGAAAAAAGAAAAAAAAAAAAAAAAGATTTATATATAATAACTACTGCATGGTCATACCTTCAGACCTCGAAGTACAAAGGCAGAAATTAGAAGATAACTGGTTTATCATAACTTTAGGATAATGTCCCTTCTCTAGAGTAAAAAGATAGGATTAGCTATTAGGAAAAAAGATAAAAAATAATTTTGTAGACGTTTGCAAACCAATCTGACATCCACTCTTTCCTATGTCCTTAGACATTAATGTGCTCAACACAAAGCACTATTCACTATTTTGACTTTCCTACCTGTTCTCCAGTCTCCCAGCAGCACAGCTACTGCCCCTCAACTAAAGCCACACTGGACTAGCACAGCAGGGCAACGGTGGAGCTCTCCTTGATCTGACCATGGTCAGAACCAACTAATAAGCTCATGAAATTAAGGTTTTGTCCAGTGCCAGTCTGATAGTTACAACAGAGCTACATCATCTTGATGGAATCCTCAAAAAGGACCAAGGAAAAAGTGATGAGCATCCAGCAGAAAGTGAAGAGGAGCTATGAGGTGTGAGATAAAGCATCACTGCAGATCACAACCAGCTTGCCCAAGCTATCAGTCATGAAGTGATGTCAACAATTCAAGTGATGTGTATAGACAATTGCCATGGCATTGACCAGTGTCACAGACTAAGGACTAACATAGGAAGTGGCATGTGAAATTATTTAAGAGGCAAAACCTCTTCCAATTTTGCACAGAAGACTTTATGTCATGTAGGCAGAGTGACAAATGTGATCAGATGAGAGTTATTTTTGCAGAGCTTTTAAGCACAGCTACTCATACAGATGAATCCTCACTCTCCTACCCCATGACTTCCTCTCTCTGATGACATCAAGTAATCAGAGCAGAGACTGACTTGAGCCAAGTAAAGACTATTCCAAATTCACTAGGAAATTACGGTCAGGTCCTGCTCCTGGGTGGGTTTATATAAACTCGTGTAAAGATGAGTGTCCTGGGTTTGTGTCTTGATGGAGTTTTGGATGTGGGGGAGAAGGCTACTTACATGGCTCCTGTAAGAAGCTGTGAGATGCTCCCACAGCTCCAAGTTGGACACACCTCTGATCAAGACTGAGCCAATCAGCACCTGCTTGACAACATAGTTAAGAAGGGAAGAGCTGTTTGTTGAGTTCTTTTGGTTTTAAGGTTCTTTTGTTTCAGAGAGGAGTGGGATGGGAGAGAGATAACTGAGGAAACTTTCCAATTCATAGCCAAGAGACTCAGAAACATCTGGGAACCCTTGATGAAACAAGGGCACTGGGAGAGCACCCAAGGGCACAGTAAGGAAACAAGGGCAACAAGGGGGATCACCAGTCTCACTGGTTAGTAATAGGTGCAGGGCAATATGTTTTTAGTTTCACGTTCACTTGTCTTTATTCTGTGAGGTGGAAATGGAAATGCCTCGGCTCGGTTAGGTTCTGAGGAAATCTTTATACTGCAGCTGCACAAAGCTCACGATCTTCTTCTCCCCAGGTCCTAGGAACCCCTTTCAGCCAAACAGAAAGAAAGAGGAAAAAATAATGAGTCCTGGCACTCAGAAAACAAGGACAAAACTTACTTGATTATTTCTATCCCGTAAATCAAGTTTTTCCATTGACTTCAGTGCAGGTGGTGCAGAAAGCCATGCCTGCCCAGCCTCTAAGCATTGCACTTTTTGCTTTGGCATCAGAAGGACAATCCCTACAGACTATGTCACTGTAACAGTATGATCATTTGGTTCTAAACACTCTGAAGATAAAAATGTTAAGAGCAGTCTGTCCAGAATTGTTACCCAAGAACCCCAAGTAGAAGATTTGAATTTTAAACAAGCAAAAAGTAATAGAGTACTGTGAAGTCATGGAATAATAGACTGGTTTAGGTAGGAAGGGACCTTTCAAGGTCATCTAGTCCAACTCCCGTGCAGGAAGCAGGACCATCTGCAACTAGAGCAGGTTGCTCAGAGCCCCGGCCAACCTCACCTGCAGTGGTGCCAGGGATGGGGCAGTGACCACCTCTCTGGGCAACCTGGGACAGGCTCTCACCACCCTCTGTGTCAAAAATGTCTTCCTTCTCTCCAGTCTCAATCTCCCTCTTTCAGTCTAAAACCATCACCCCTTGTCCAGTCCCAACAGGCCCTGCTCAGAATTCTCTCCCCATCTTTCTGACAGGCCCCTTGAAGTGCTGAAAGGCCACCAGAATGTCTCCCTGGAGCCTTTTCTTCTCCAGGCTGAACACCCCCAACTCTCTCAGACTTCCTTTTGTCCCCAGTTCAACATAACAAAAAATGCATATGGGAAATAGATGGGGAAAAAATGATCTTTGAAGACAGCACACAGACTGCTCTGTGAGTAAAAGCCCTGAGTCTGAAATCTTGCGGTAACTTGAAAAGGCCTTTATATACCCAGTGAGTTGCCATTTAGAAGGAGGACTGAACCCAAATACGGGTCTGTTATTTGTAGATGCCCACAGAAAAGAAGTTTGAAAGCATAGATGACTATGCTATGCCCTGTTTCACAGGCAAGAGCAAGTAGAGAACACAGCCAGGCTCCATTCCCAGCAGAAGACACCCAGTATGGAGACATGTTTCTTTCGGATGATGGCAAGAACTGTTGAGATTTTGCATGGCCATTGCAAGTTTTCAACTTCAGCTCAATTCAAGGCTGTCCTGGAGCAGAGGAGAGCATCCAGGCCAGGAAAGCCTGTCTGCAACCTGCCCATCCCTTTCCATCTCAATGTTAAGAGGCCTGCAGAGCACAGACCACAGGGAGTAGGCAGCAAAGACAAGGCCAGAGGTGAACAGAGCAAAGAAACAGCTTAAAATGCTATAGGTAAATTAAGGTGAAAGAGAGTGGGCTTAACATTTTTTTTTTGAGTGAATACAATGTGATGAAATGACGCGATAAAGTAATTCAATTACAACCTACTGTAAGACACTGAAGTTAATGATGGATAGAGTGATAGGATTTGAAGAGGAAGCTATTTCAATTTATGGTAGAGATGGTAAATTTCAAACCTGACTTGATTACTGAATGACCATGAAGATCTCACGTATGAACTGTTAGGAAAAAAAAACCAACCCACAAAAAAACCAAACCAAACCAAAAATAAAACAAAAAAAATCAGCTATGGTGGCCTTCTTACTGGAAAAGAAAAAGTACATTTTTATGTCAGTAGTACTGACATATTTGGGTAAAAGTAAAGACTCTTTGTTCGTTTCTTGCAGCTTTTAGGGCATACTTATTTAAGCTATCCAGGGAAGACAATAATTTTTCAGGGCTTCATTTTCTTCGTGGTTACACCCAGCACTGGAGTATGTAGCCTTGCAGCTTGGCTACAACTTCCATGTCTAACTCCTCAACAGTGGTTTTTGCCTTTTGTAACAAAAAAACTACTTTGGAAAGAAGATCTGCAATTTATGCAGCAAGTGATGGACTTGGCACTGTCTGTTTTTATCAGAACTCAATTTAAAATCTGAAGCTGAATGTAAACCAATAAAAAATGTATATGAATTTGGCAAGAGGAGTGATGGGCTCCGGGGAGAAAATGGAAATTCTACTTATTGATCAATCCATGACGTCTATTGCCTATTTTAACAGCATAAGTGTCACTGGTTTATTTATTAGTAGGAAAACATTCCAGTAGAGCTGGCAAGCAAGCAGCTTCCTCTAGCATCTCTGAATTAATTCAAGCGCCAGTAACTCAAAAATATTTATGAGAATTCTGATCTTTCTTAATATGTTTAGAGATGGGTCATTCCAGAAGCTGGTATCTATGTCCATCTTTTTAAAAGGCTTCAGTTAAATCTCTTCACTGTCCAGACTAAAGGCCCATTTCCATGGTGCAGAAGATCAACACAGTTTGTTATGTGATGGTCAGGAAGTTGAGAGAGTTATTACCAGTGGCAACATCCTTTTCGATGAAGTCATCTGGGCTGCTCAGTACTAAATTGGGGAGAAAATAGAGCTAATTGAGGAAATGTTAATATTTCCCATCATAATAAGAGAAGAAAGGGTGGTTGGAATCAGATTTCACTTCATTCTTCTAAATGGAAATAAGAAAATAGTTCACATTCTCCACTAATGCCTGAGCAAAGAGTTATTTATTCACTAAACACAAGTCAGATTGTAGCAGGCTAAAGTATTCAATTAAAAATAGTGCTGGATTACATTAGGAAACTTCTTAAGTCTTATTATTGCATGAGATATCAACATCTTTTATGACTGTATCAACTCTGCACATGACTAATCAGTTTACAGCCGGTGCTGTTTGCCAATTATAGAAGCTCTGAGTAACTCATTAGTCTTTTCCCTGGACTATCCATTATCACCATTCTAGCCCATGTTAATGAAGCTCAGGACGCCTTGAAAGAGCTGCTTTCAGCTTTCTTCAAATAGTATTTTAATCTGACCAGAGGAACATCACTTTGTTTACAAACCAGCTCATTAAGTTGATACCTTGGAAGGGTGGTGGGTGAGAGGGCTGCTGAGGTGGGTGTAGGTTTAACTTTTGCTCTACACTCGTGCACATTCTCATCTCTAATTTAATTTGAGTCTGAACCTGCCTTCAGTGCTATCTCTGGATAATGATTGCCATGACCTCACAGGCATCCATCTGTCCCGTGGAACTGCTTGGTTTCTGTGGCTGTGTTGCTGACACAAAATTAAACCCTCTTTGAGGGTGTGCAGATGCAACGCTTCTGCAAGGCTGGAAGCAGCCCATTAGGATGCAGGTTGTCACGGGTCCTTGCTGCGCCTCCAAACTACAACTGATTATTCAGCTCTCTACGAGACCAACTTGACAAAAATCATACAATCATATACTCATAGAATGTTTTGTGTTGGAAGAAACCTTAAAGGTCAACTAGTTCCAAGCCCCCTGCTACATGCAGGGACATCTCCCACTAGAGCAGGTTGCTCAAAGTCCCATACCAAATTACTGGCACCAGAAAACATTTCTTCAGTGAGTTCAGCCAGTAATGGGTTGCAGCCTAAAAGCCCAATACTGTGCAGGATGTGGCCATGAACCCAGTTGCCTGTGTTTAAATTGTGCTGCTGAGTTAAGATGGACTAATCATGCAGATCAGAGTTGCAAACACTGCTGAGAAACGAGCAGAGATCCTTCTGTGCATTTTGTGGGTCAAAACGTTTTTGTGTTTCACCTTTTTCCTGAAGCAGACACCAACCCCAAACCATTGAGTGGCCCAAGTACCTGCTCAGTTATTTGGTGCTTGGAAATACTGGACATAGATTCCTCCAGTGTAATGTAATTAATTTTTTCTGGTAGTTTAATGTCTGCAGAATCCAAACATCAGCCCAGACCTGAAACATTTGAGCATCATCTGGGTTTAGCTGCTGCCTCTTGGGGCTTCCCATTTTCCAGCAGTCCCCATGGGCTTCCACAAGAAGTAACAATCAGAAGAAATTTAAGGCAAATTGAAAAGGTACCAAATGATAAATACATTAGATTTTGGGTTTACTGTCTCAGGTGTTAAGCTAAGGTTACAAATACAGTATCTATGCCCTTTTATGTGTAGTCTTTTTGCTGTGCTGTTGGAAAGGTGCAGAAAATGCAAACATATTGGAGCAAATGAAAAATATTTCTGCCAATTCTCAGCACAGCTGAACTTTTTCAGCTTCATTTAACGTCTTCAGCAAACCAAAGGCAATTTTCAGAGCAGATAAATGATTTTCACTGTGGGAATGCCAAAGTTTCTCAGCTAAAATGGGCAACTTTTTCTGGAGACAAGTGTATATAAAAAAAAATACTGTTTATTCTACCACAAATATGATCCATTTAAAAGCCTTTGGACTGATTAGAATGGCAAATATTTTATATTTTTATGAGAAAAATTCCTGAAAGATCTGGTTGTTACAGTGCTGATAACATGACAGCTTCTAGAAACATTTCCTGGTGTCAAAGGTATGTAAAAGTAGGTATATAGGAAAACTCTCACACACCATCAGTAGAATAAAAGAAGATTGGATAGTGTAGCCCATAAAAATATGTATTAAAAAAAAAAAGCACAAAACCAACGTAAATTCAACCTTTATATTGTCATTTCTTGTTCAAATTTCCTTCTTTGGTCCTAGTAAACACACCAGTTAACTAATTACTTTAAATGTAATGGATATTCTCAGGGTTTGTATGTGTGTAAAACTAATCTATGCATTTAATTTGCTATATTATTAGCTACAGCACTGATTAGATTGTACTACAGTAGCTTAGTTCAACCTCTTTCTGAAATAAAAAATACTTTCAAGTTACTTTTCACTCTCAAGAGCAGAGAAATCTTTAGTACAACAGCTTTAAACATCTTCAGTATTTCTGTGTATGTTCTGGAGCAGGAGAAGCATAGCTGTGAAAAGTAGTGTCATTGACATAATTTTCCACATTCAAGGGAAAGTAGATCATAGTTGATTTATTTTTCTTTTATTGGGCAATTATGAGACCTCAGGCTTCAAGGGATAGCAATGTAGCTTCTGTTGGGTGACAAACACATTTGTAATTTCCTTTTAGATGTTATATAGGCCACGGTAAGGGGAAAAAAAGCACATTTTCCTAACAAAATGTGGAACAGAGAAAGGACTGTGAATTCCAGAAAATAAGGTGAACGATAGTTTGAACTTCAGATCATTTCCTTAGTGCAATTTTCTTAAAAAGACTGTGCTTTCTCATTTCCTCTGGCATAATCACAGTTTCTTAGCTCAGACCCAGATCAGATCAAATCCTTTCAAAATTAACCTAACAAAGCTATTATTATTCTACAGAGGACAAATTTAATCCTAATAGAATGTTACAGGAGTTGTTATTATTAATAATAATACTAACCTGAAATACACTCCAGAAGTCCCAGGAATTATTAGATCCTGTTGTACACTCTAATATAGAGAAATAGTCATCCCAGGTTTTCTCCTCCCACAAGTCCTCAGCTAAAGTAGCTCTCACAGACAAAAAATAGAATTTTTTTTATTTAGACAAGGTCATTTACCAAGTGCAAAGTTCTGCCACTGGGGTGATGTAACCCATGAGCCCTGTACAGGTGGGATCTGTGGGGCTGGGGAGGGACCTTGCTGAAAGGGTCACAAAAAGCTGAACATGGGTCAGCAGAGCACCACTGCAGCAACAAAGGCAAATCACATCCTGGGTTGCATCTGCAGGGTCACTACTAGCAGAGAGGGAGATGTGATCACCCCATGTAGCATGAGACAGGACATGCCTGGACTGTTGTGTCCGTTTATGGTCCTCACAATTCAAGAAAGACGCAGACAGACTGGAGAGGGTTGAAAACTTGACAGGGTTGATGGCTTGACAACACTTTCAGGGAAGAATTGTTCCATTCTATGATTCTATAATGTCCAGCCTACACCTCCCCTGGTACAACTTGAGACCAGTTCCTCTTGTCCTGTGACTTGTTCCTTGGGAGAAGAAACAAACCCTCGCTGGCTCCTGCCTCCAGTCAGGGAGATGTTGAGAGCCACGTGGTCTCCCCTCAGCCTCCTTTGCTCCAGGCTGAACAACCCCAGGTCCCTCAGCTGCTCCTCACCACACTTGTGCTCCAGACCCTTCCCCAGCTCCATTGCCCTTCTCTGGCCATGGTCCAGCCTCTCAATGTCCTTCTGGGAGTGAGGGGCCTAAAGCTGACCTTCCCAGTGCCCAGTCCAGGGGGATGATCCCTGCCCTAGTCCTGCTGGCCACACAGGTGCTAATGCTGCCGTGACCACACAGGTGGAGGCACCAGCAAACCATTTCTTGATCACAGCTCCCATTTCACATTCTTAATTGCTAATTACAAGGCTCTCAGTAGGTCAGTCCTCCTTGAACTCCTTAGCAAGTTAATGGTTGGCACAACTTAAAGCAATTAAGCAACATTAAACATTCAAACCAACACTGCAAATATTGTAGCCTCAAAGCAAGGATTGTACTAATAGGGTTGGGCTTTTTTAAATTTTGTTTTAAACTGTGAAGAAGTCAGTGCAAGATGCAAGACCTTAGTAGTGACTCTTGCTCAGCTGCTAGACTGTTCATGTTGCAGCCTGTCACATCAGATTGCCAGAGCCAGAGCCTCAAAAGTTTCACTTGATTATAGATTTCTTCTAAGTAGCAAAAAACCCCCCACTCAGCATTCTGCTGGGGATGGGTGAGATGGTCTCCAGAGGTCTCTTCCAACTCCTACCAGTCTGATTCTGTCTTGGGCATGCTAAGAGCAAGTAAAGCAAAAGAACCTCGAGACAAGACTTGAAACCTGTATAATTTTTGAAGAAGATGGTATTTCAGAACCAGTATATGACATACTAATAACAAGTTGGCAAGTAATGAAGTAATTTCCTGTCATGCAAATCCTGTATCTAATGCAAAACCAGATTTTTCTAAAACAAGTAACTTTCAGGGCTCTCTAAGTAATGAGCTACTTAATTCTGAGGGCACAGGTTCGATTGGAAAAATATAATAGTTTGCATTGAAATTATCTTTAATCAGATAATCTTGATACTCTCCCCAAACAATAAGTAAACTCTAAACACCTTATCAAGACAGTTAAATGATAATTAGGTCCATTTAAACAATATATAAACTAAAAGCCTGGGGAGATTAGTCTAATTTTCTGTTAAGGCTCAAGGGAAAATTTGTGTCAGTAAAGGGAGGGTTGATTAAATAGGATTGTGAAGGAAATTTAATAAATATTGTGAAATTTAAGCAATCTTAGGTGAAGAGTGGATCCAAAGTCCACTGGATATGGTAAGAATAGAAATTTGTAGCAGCTCCTCATGATACAGTTTTTCTTTCCTGCTTTTGCTGAAGCCTCATTTGACTTGACCACCATCAGTGATCCTTTCTTTATCTTTTCTTCATCAAAACCTGTAGCCCACTGTTGCTTTTCACTGGCCAGCTCAAAATACTGGATGCACACCTGGGGTTTCCTTAAGGATTTTTGCGTCTACACCCAATTTGATATAAGGTACTTTGCTCATTTGAGTCTTGCTTAAAATGAAGAATGATGAAATATTTAAAACAAGCAAACAAAAACATTTCATTGGAAGGAGGCAGAAGAATAAGTAACCAGTGGAGAGAGGAAGCACAGAAAAGCAGAAATTCTGGAAAAAGAACTTCAAACTGCAGGGGGATGAAATAGAGAGAATCAAAGCGTACCAAGAAACAAAGGAGACAAGCAAAGAGAATTGAGAATGAACCAGGAAAAAAAAAACAAAAAAAAGTTTTGATTAATTATCACCAGCAGCTGCTGGCCCAATCAGTTGGGAGGGGCCACAGCCAGTGATAAACAACCGAGGCAGCCAATGAGAGACTCGGTACCATACTGAGTCCTGCCCTATATAAGGGGAGGGCTGGCTTGGGGGTATCTATTTCTACCTTGTTTTGGGGTGTGTCTTCAGTGCAGTCTGAGCAGGTAAGTTGGCATCTTGGGTACAGGCAGAGTATTCCCAGTCTCTATTATAGGCTTTATCATTTAATGAATGCTGTTGTTTTCTTTTTCTCTTTGTGTTATTTTTATTAAGCTGTCTTTATCTCAACCCCCAGGGTCTTATCATTTCTTTTCCTCACAGTTCTCCTTACCATCCTACAGTAAGGAGTTGAGGGGGGTGTGGGGGGGAAGGGTGGGTGAGTGAGTGGCTGTGTGGTGTTTAGCTGCAAGCAGAGGTTAAAATACAACAAAGGTTAAAAATAATCTTTCTTCCTTTAAATGAGTAATGATTTAGAAATACAGAGATAGGGGAATTAATAAAGATATAAAGGAAAATCTTAAGTTATAAAGATACTAAGTCTTTGGGAGCATTAAGAAGAGTGGGAGCAGCAAGTTGAGGGAGGTTCTTCTCCCCCTTTACTCTGTGAGGCCACCTCTGGAGTACTGTGTCCAGTTCTGGGCTCCCCAGTGCGAGAGAGACAAGGAGCTACTGGAGAGAGAGTCCAGTGCAGGCTCCAAAGATGCTGAGGGGCTGGAACATCTCTGTGCCCAAGAGAGGCTGAGAGCCCTGGGGCTGTTTAGCCTGGAGCAGAGAAGTCTCAGAGAGGATCTGATCAATAACTAAATGGCGGTTGTCAAGATGATGGGGCCAGACTCTTGTCAGTGGTGTCCAGTAGCAGCACAAGTGGCAACAGGCATAAACTGGAACACAGGAGGTTTCATGTGAGCATAAGGAGAAAGCTCTTTGGAGTGAGGGTATCAGAGCCTGGCCCAGGCTGCCCAGAGAGGTGTGGAGTCTCCTTGTCTGGAGAGATTCCAAACCCGGCTGGACACTGCAATGCTGGGCCCCCTGCTCTGGGTGACCCTGCTGGATGGAGCAGGGGGTGGCACCAGAGCATCTCCAGAGGGCCTTTCCCACCCCTCACCATGCTGGGATTCTGTCCTTCTGTAAAAATGGACCATAGGAAAGAATTTATGGAGAGAGAATGGAGCCAGAACAGGAGAAAGGGGATGAGATATGGATTGAACAGTGACAGGAGGGAGGAAAAAAGCAAGCAAAACCAGCCCACATTTTGTGTTTAGATAGTGATGCATATTTTTAGTACATGTTTAATCTTTTGTGGCAGCCATAATTATGCAAAATAGCAATCTGCATCCTGAATATCTAGTAAAAGCAGAAGCACGGGTTTACAGACTTTCAGAGAACACATACCCTGTGTCATAAATTATGACATATTTCAGCATGATAGCTGCCATCATCAGTCTGTGCAGAAATGCAGTGATTACAATTTTACTAAAGCCTGGGTAATTTTTGTAGCCCTTATGTGGCAGTGCTCTTCCTCAGACATCGTGATTTTTAACTGAATGGCTGACACTTGATGATATCCTGTAATCAATAAGGTGAAACATCATCCAGGAGGAATGGGAGACTCAGAAAATAATTGGCTTGCTCTGGTGTGGGTTGCAATCATTGCTAACGTCCTCTCAAATAACGTGTTATGCTTCACATCATTTTTCCTAGCAGGAGACTAAGGTGTAAATGAAACTGGCACCCTAAAAGGCTTTGAAGTCTAAAATAGTAGGATGAAAACCAGTTGTAGTTGTTGGGGGAGCAGCTTAACTAAGAGCAAGCCATAGATTTTCTACTGATGTCGCAGTACCTTTCCTCTAACATTTGTTGGTTTTTTGCTGTTCCACAAAGGAATCATCACAGGCTTTGCCTTGGACATTGATTAAATACATGGTATGTTGGCCTGGTAACTCCAGAAGAAATAAAACAACACTTTACTGGCTTAAAGTACTTAAACCTGTGACACTTGCTGGGAATGAAATTGTCTGGGATATTTTCCCTTAATACCAGAATTGAAAAGGTCTTGAAAGTAGCAGTAGCTCTTTACAGTGAGGAGACTCAATTTTGAGCAGGACCAATCCCCAAGCCTAATCCATCCTCAAAAGATGGACTAGAAACAAGCTATATGGAATATAAAATTTGTATCTTTACTATGAGAACTTGGTGAAACCAAAGGAAGTAGCTTTTTTTCTTAGAAAGGAAGTCTTGATTCTAGTATTGAGTGGGTGGTTGTAACTGTAGAATGCCCTGGGTTGGGAGGGATTGCCAAAGGTCATCTAGTCCAACCTCTCTGCAGTAAGCAGGGACATCCTCAACTAGAGCAAGTTGCTCAGAGCCTGACCTTGAATGTCTCCAGTGATGGGGCCTCCACCACTTTCCTGGGCAGCCTGTTCCAGTGTTCCACCAACCCTCAGAGTAAAGAACTTCTTCCTAATGTCCAGTCTAAATCTACATTTCTATAGTTTAAAATCATTGCTACATGCCCTGGTAAACAGTCCCTCTCCAGCTTTTTTGTAGGTCCCATTCAGGTACTGGAAGGCTGATGTGAGGTCTTCCCAGCGCCCTCTCTTCTCCAGACTGAACAACCCCAACTTCCTCAGCCTGTCCTTGTAGGACATATGCTCATAAGTTGACTTGATCAAACGATTTATTTTGGTATGTGGATGATTCAGCATCCAGATGTAGAACAAACCTTTAGTCCCCAAAAATAACCAATAGTTAATAATGACATCAAAACATGGATGTTTTCTGTAAAGCAGGATTTAGATATTCATCTTTTAAAATTTGTCTCATGTTTGGCTCATGTTAACAGTGTTCAACCAAATTGCACTGACATTCTCTTTTTCAGAAGAATAAATCCCACAGTAATCTGTAGAAAGCATCCATTCCTTTTTCATTCTCTGCAGGTGAATATTAAAACCAAAATAAAATAAATCTTGGCCTGAGAGGTACTAGACATTTTCCCAAATATTTAAGCAAAAGGGCTTCATTCATGATTGGCTAAGTTGGGCACATGGGTATTGCTAAAATGGTGATACTATGGATTTTTTGTCACCATGAAGCTTCCCAATTCTCTCTTCAAACATTTGAATAGTGCGATTAGCATCTTCCTTTGGCAAGGGGAAAAATGTTGAAATTCAGATGGAACTTGTCTAATTTTAAGCATTCTAGAAACTAAAATGCAGCTTCCTATAGAATGGAGTTAATCAAGCTCTTATTATTGTAGTATCTGTGTATATTTAATTACCTCTAGTTACACTGCATGCTTCACAGAGAAGTTTGTAAGGGTTTATCATTAATTGAAGACCTTTTGTCCAAACATTGTAGGCTCCTTTTTTTTTTTTTTAAAGACTCTAAAATGAGGAATAAGTTTTCCAGCTGAAATAAGATTCTTTAAAAAAAAAAAAAAGCATCCAGCACATTGAAATAAAAATGCTCTCATTAATTTTGTAGCATTTTTTTAAGCCTACTCTCAAACTGTTTTCATATTGTTGCTATTGTAGCAGCAGGTTGGTTGTAACAAGTTTGGATACATTTTTGGTGGTGGGTTGGTGGTTTGTTTTTTATTTTTCCATCTGATAAGCCTGGCAGCTGTTGTTTGGTTGAAAGTTGACTCTTAAAATTGCCAGTAGCATTAAACTGCGGATTCAGTGAGATGGAAACGAGGGAAAGGTGCTCCCTAAAAGAAAGCAGGAGCTGATACAAATGCTTGCTTAGCAGCTTCCACTGAAAAATGACGGTGTTTGTAAACCAGTGGTTATGGTCTATGTCCTGTAGCTAATTCAGAGCTTTAGGACACTTGCCCAGGTTGTGATCTCAGGGAGGCAAAGACTTGTGCTTCCCTTTGCTTCAGCCAGAGGTTTGGGATTAGTATCTGTCTTCCCTCCCCCTTCCCTCCTAAGAGTTTCACTTGCTAAAAGAGGAAATCGTGGGGAAGCACTCTGAGGTAGAACAGCACTAATTCTGTCCAGTGCTTTCACTTCCCAGCTCAGCCTCTTCTCAGCCCCTGCCCTGTCTGCAGTTCAGGGCACACTGTCACAGCCAGTCTCTGCTTCCAGCAGTGACCACGCTCCATGCTCAGAGTCACTGACAAGGGCTGGGGGCAGAAAGGCTCTTGCTTAGACTTGCTCCTCTGCAGACCAAGGTCACTGCTCAATCTTGTGCCCCACGTTGGGGTGCAGTGAGGAAGAGGTGGCACCTGTGGCTGGTGTCTGAGAAGGACCCTGTCCATTCTGCCTTGGACACTGATCTCTGTTCTTGAATCCAGTTCCCATCTGCTGTTGGGCCCAGTCTGGGACTTCCCCAGTGCGTGCTCCACAGCATCAGTGGTGATGGTGACATAAATACCTTTGGGGGGTTGGGTTTGATACTGGTTTTGTATATATTTGCATATACTCCATTATATTGTTTTCATTATAGCTGTTTTAATTTTCTTTTCCAATCCATCAGTCTCTCTCCTTTCTTCCCTTTCTCTTCACCATTGTGAAGGGTGAGGGATTAACTTGGAGCATCTGTCATTCATCTAGAGGCCAGCCCAATCCTGGGCAGAAAGGTTACAGTTAATCCTGTCATACTCATAAATACTAAAAAAAAAAAGTGGTTTAAATAAGACTCTTCTTACCCTGGTTCTTGTATTATTTCTGGGGAAGGGGGAAAAAAGTGCCATAATAACAGAGGTCAAGCAGCTCATATTTAAAGGCAAAACCCAGAAAACTCTTGTGAGTTTGTGAAAGAGAACAAGTGTGTTTGCTTTCCACATGCTCCCTTAGAAGAAAACCATAAAGAAGCAGAGGGATTCAGGTCATACCAGTTTTGAAGCTGGAGGCAGGGCTGCTGGCAGGGAGCAGTGGCACAGCTCAGAGTAACTCCCATGTCACTCTGATGACCCAGGAGAAGATGAAGGTAAACATGGACAGTCTGACTTCAGAAGAGCCTACAGTGCTGTTTGAGGGAGATCTCTAAAAAATAAAAATGCCTGCTCCTCTGAGGAATGTAGATATTCCTCTTCATATATGCCACATAAATCTGAAATTAAAGGTGCCAAAAAGTACATAATGTAAAGCCTGCATTGCTGATGGTGTTACACTGAACTGCTGGAGAAATAACAGCCACAAATTTAAAATTCAGCTGTCATATTGATGAATTACATTAATTTATGTGCATACAGATCTCAAGCAGCAGCAACAGAATCAGACAAGACCAAAACAGAACAATAATTATACAGGACCTCAGAGTGTATTGCAAACTATCCACCATAGAACTAAGGTTTATTTATTTAATGAACTGCTGGGTTTTTACCTAATATTTCAACTCCCCTGTGTCAGATTCTTCATCCAGGCATAAGAAATAATTTCTTAAGGTACAGTGAGACTGTAAATAAAGGAAAAGAACAGAGCTGTACATCTGCTATGCACATTACACAGAACTCGGTTCTATTGCAGGTATAGTAATATTCATGGACAAATAAAAAAGGAACTGTAAAGAATAGAATAGATATATCTTAATATGGATTATTACTACTTTTTGCTTTGCTAAGCAGTAGTGATTGGGAAGAACATCTGCAGTGAATATATAATATATACTAATATATAAGATGACTAAGATATACTATATTCAATGCAGATATCCAGTGTGGATGTCAAGAGACTGGAAACCCCTTTCAAATGCTGTAGTATTCCCACTCTGACATCTGGAAGCTGAGGATTTAGGTGACTGGTTCAGGAGCAGAATTTATTTTAGTTATATTAATTTAATCATGAATAAAATTTGGTGTTCTTTCTGGGCTGGAAAAAAGTGTTATACATCCTAACTATAAGTTATTACTGAGGGATTTCCAATGAAATATTACTTGTAGCTGAGAACTTCCTTTTTTGACCTTCCCAAGGCACATCAATTCCTGACACGTTTTCCTGCAGACAGGACAAAGTTGAACAGATTTCACTTGCAGTGTCTGTCTTCTGTTCTTTTATTATACAAAAAGAGGCAGTTGTGTTGAGGAGAGGACTAAGTTTGACCAGCAGATCTTGCCAGACAAGTTGAGATCCATCAGATCCCTGCACCAGAGCTGTTGGTACCCACTCAGAGTTCAGATTACTTGGAAAGGGATTTGAGGGTCACTTGTCTGCTAATCCTGAACAGATCCTTCCTTTGAGTAAGGAGAAATAACCCAACTTCTACTTTAAATCTTTACCTTCTTCCAGGATTTCCTTCCTCTAAAAAAACCAGAATTGTCAGGGTTGGAAGGGACCTTAAAGATCATCTAGTTCCAACCCCCCTGCCATGAGCAGGGACACCTCCCACTAGAGCAGGTTGCTCAGGGCCCCATCCAGCCTGGTCTTAAAAACTTCCAAGGATGGGGCTTCCACCACCTCTCTGGGCAACCTGTTCCAGTGTCTCACCACCATCATGGTGAAGAAATTCTTCCTAATGTCCAACCTGAACCGACCTATCTCTAGTTTTAATCCATTCCCTCTAGTCCTGTCACTGCCTGACAGCCTAAAAGGTCCCTTCCCAGCTTTCTTGTAGGCCCCCTTCAGATACTGGAAGGCTACAATATGATCTCTCTGGAGCCTTCTTTTTTCCCAGACTGAACAACCCCAACTCTCTCAGTCTGTCACCATAGGAGAGGTGCTCCAGCCCTCTGATCATCCTTATAGCCCTTTGCTGGACATGTTCCAGCACATCCATATCCTCCTTTAATAGGGGCTCCAGAACTGGATGCAGTACTCCAGCTGAGGTCTCCCGAGAGGGAAGAATCACCACCCTTGACCTGCTGGTGACACTTGTCTTGATGCAGCCCGGGATATGTTTGGCTTTCTGGGCTGTGAGAGCACACTGATGCCTCGTGTTGAGCTTCTCATCCACCAGCACTCCCAAGTCCTGTTCTTCAGGGCGGCTCTCAAGCCAGTCACTGCCCAGCCTATAAAAAGATGTCTTACAGATCTGTAAGCAGTCTGGGGTTTTTAAAATTTTGTTTTAATTTTTTTTTTACACGGTAAATCTCTACCATGTAAGAATTTAGCCATGATCTTCAATACTTAACGAATCTTTGGTCAAACTCTTGGGGGGGGGAAAGTTCTATTTAAATTAAACATCTATAGAGAGGAAGGGAAGCATTAAATAAAACCCAGTAGTAACAGCTGCATACCTTAGTAGGTCTCGTGCATTCCCTGATGTCTGCTTTCACAGATGGGCTATTAGAATAGCAAAACATTCTTGATGGTGTTCAGTAACTTGAGGTATATTAATAGGTAATAACTTCTGAAGTTTATAAAGTCTCTAGAAACACTGCAAACTATTGTCAACAGAGGAGAGCTTTGTGGAAACAGATTGGGTAGGAAAGGATGAGAATAACACTCAGATGTCACAAGGAGGTCAAGCTTTGTAGTTTATTTAGCTCACACTTAAAAAATAACATGGAATTATATACTAGAGTAAACTCCATCCAAAAAGCTTTTCAGAAAGGCACAAACCATGATTCACAAGCACAGTTTTATTGAAGTATAATATTATAAAATTCTGTCAAAGGGGAAAGACCACTACTAAGGCTAAGGAAATATTCAGAGGGATGATTTATATTGGGTAACCGTACTAGAACCATACTGCAAAAAAGCAATTCACAAATTGCAAAGCATTATTGTTCTCCCCAGGCTCAGTCTAGCGTATTTCTGACACTTCTTGGTAACACACAAACTGAAGTTGCAAGCTTCATTAAACATGTGCAGGAACCACTCCTTAAGTGATGTCATTTTTGTGGCTACCTAGAAAATAATAGTCAGCAAGATCTTTCTCTTTAAGTGCTTTTTCTTGACAGAAGATGTTTCACCAGGCTGTGATATAGAAAATATGGGGCAGAGCTTGAGGTGCAAACTTAGCACTTGCTCACTTCAACCTGGGTTGTGAATGCTGGGATAAGACCATTGTGCTCCAACAAAGACAATACCTCCCAACACATCTCAGTTTACTTCATCAAATATTTCAATGGGTTTTGTCTTGACAAAATGTAACAAGCAAAGAGGAAATGGCCTCAAGTTGTACCAGGGGAGGTTTGCGTTGGACCTGAGGAATGACTTCTTCCCCTTGAGGGTGGTCCAGGGCTGTCCCAGGCTGCCCAGAGCAGTGGTGGAGTCCCCATGATCCCTGGAGGGGTTTCAAAGCCATGGAGATGTGGTGCTGAGGGACATGGGTTAGTGGTGCCCTGGCAGTGCTGTTTTAACAGTTGGACCTGATGATCTTAAATGTCTCTTCCAATCAAAATGATTCTATGACATGAACTTTTTACTTCTTTGTGCAGTGCTTAGGGCTCACGGGTGGCTGACAGGCCTTGTCTTAACAAAACAAGATTTTGGCATGATGAAACATTTTAGAAAGTCTGTTGAATCAATAATAAGGAAAGTGATGGAAATTTTGAAATGCTGTTGAAATAACATGATTCATTTCTTCATATTGTAGCTTCCTTAGATTATGTTAAGTAATGTGCATTCTGATATTTTCAGAAACACTTCTTTGACTTATTTTTTTTAATCTAAGGAGTTTCTCCAACTCTAGTTTCAGTGAGTGTCCATTTTATCTGCTTGGCATAGGTGACAGCCTAGTTCCTAGTCATGCCTGAACTGGCTATTTCAGAGCAAACATCTGAAGTTATCAAAATTCTTTCAGTGGTGATCTGAAAGAATTTGGGTTGGTTGCGGTATGATAGCCCCCTCTAAAAAATTTTGCATCCAAGACAGTTCAGTTAAGAGATACAATACAGTTGTAGAAGAGTGGACCATGCCTACAAGAAAGCTGGTGAGGGACTTCTTAGGATGTTGGTTAATGGTAGGACTAGAGGGAATGGATCAAAACTAGAGGTGGGTAGGTTCAGATTAGACATTAGGAAGAAGCTCTTCATCATGGGATGGTGAGACACTGGAAGAGGTTGCTCAGATATGTGGTGGAAGCCCCAACCCTGGAATTTTTTTAAGGCTAAGCTGGATGGGGCTCTGAACAACCTGATCAAGTGGGAGGTGTCCCCGCCATTGGCAGGGGGTTGGAATTAGATGATCTTTAAGGTCCCTGACAATTCAATGATTATATGAAAACCATGGCTACAGTGGATCCCTCACCACTGTAATTTTTACTCTAGGTGCAATCTTTTGGTAATGGCATATTTTTTTTACTATTGAGGATCCTCAACATGGCTGATAGACATGAATTGAATATAGAACTCTCATGCTGATACAGGGTAAGGGAAACCAGGACACAGTTATAAGTGCAGGGCACCTGGAGAAGATGGAAATTCCACCCTCAAGCATTTGTCCAAGCTAGGAAATACCCACAGTAATTGTAGCACATTATAAAAGGTGATAGACAAAGACTGTAGGAAACACATGTCAGCTTCAAAGAGAAGGGAATAATTACAGCCCTGGTGAGGCAGTCTGATGTTTGTCCAGTTCCCTGTCAGAGCAAAGCCTTAATCAGAAAAGGCTTTATTACTTTCCTGGTACTTCCGAAGCTCAGTGACTGCAAAGGCTTAAAAGCTTTAATAAGCAAAAGGAAACAGTGCCACCTAACTGTGGAAACACTGTTTTTTTTGTTTTTTTTTTTTAAGTCATTGAAGTGGAATGAACAGATATTTTGCTTTTTAAAGCACAGAGGAGGGTGGTTCTTTGTGAGGAACTCTCACCTGTAATTAAAACGTTACTGGTGTGTGCCTTTAACATTGTCAGTAGGAGAGTCCAGGTCTCAGCAGAAAAAATCTCCTTGACTACATCCTGTATTAATTATTTTTATTTTTTCATTTGAAGACAACTAATCAGAACAGGATTCACATTTAATTGAGGAGACTATGCATGGTCAGACCATGCTGTTCTGCTGTAAGGACACTAACTGCTCCCTTTTCAACTGCCTAGCTGCGTTGAGATGACATATAGACACATGCATGCTTCCTCTTTCTGTAGTTCTTCCCATCAGTATTTGTTTCAAAAATGATCAAAGCAGAGCTTGTTGTGACTAATTACAACCGTCCCTCAACTGGGAACAGGATGAGAGTTTTATGAAAGCTTCCTCCATAATGACTGCATGTAATTAGCAGTGCGAAGTGAATCACAGACTGGTTTGGGTTGGAAGGGACCTTTCAAGCTCATCTAGTCCAACCCCCCTTCAGTGAGCAGGAACATCTGCAACTGGAGCAGGTTGCTCAGAGCCTGCATCCAACCTGACCTGGAACAGTTCCAGTAGCTTAGATAAGTATTGGCAGCATAAATGTCCATCCAGACCTGAATTATATGTGTGTAGGCTCACAGACCTGTTCCCAAAACCATTCTCACACAAGTACCAGTGCAAAATTTATGACCCTGCTGCAGTCATCCAAGTGCCTGAATGAAAAACAGTGAAGAAGATTAAATGCTCAAAAGTTTAATCAGAATATGAATTGTAGAGTTCAGTGAAGATCATAAATACTAAACTAGTGTCACATAAGCCTGTTTATTTTCAATTAAAAGAATGTTAATGCTCACTTTTGAAAATATCTCCTATAAATTCAAATATACAAATATATTTTGAGTCAGTTGTTTTCTGGATGCAGCAAAGTAAAGATGTGATGTGGTGGACTCTGGAGTTCACATACGTGTGTTGCCCTGAAAAGGAACCATCAGCTCTTTCTTGGCACCTTATACCTAGTCTGAACCTGATCTTCTTACGCTTACATTTCTTCATGTCATAAAATCTCTCACAAACAAGGGGGTGAAAATATGCAGCAAAATGTCCATCAGCTGAAACACTTTTTTTTTTTTAAAGCAAAACAGCTAATAGTATGCTCTCAGGCATGGGACTTTTAGCTACTTGCTTTGATGTTTCCATTGTAAACAAAACTTAATCTCAGTGTCATTTTGCATGATTTTGCCTAACAATGAGCCTTGCTGACTAACGGTATTATAGATGAGAATCTCTTCACTTCAAAGGCTCGAATCCAGCTGACACTTTCAAATATCATTAAAGCATTCAGAAAAGCAAAGCGTTGCATATTCCACCACTGTAAACAGAATTACACTTGAGTCTGATGCTTAGCATGAGCTACAGCATCGTTCCCACATTTGGCATTTGATGTATGCTTTTCATCCAGAGCAGAAATCTACAGTTATTTCCCTTTGAACTTTTTACCTTGTCAGGAAAACTCTAGTAAAATAGTCAAAGTATTTCTATATGATCCTTTCTGAAATTTTCTCTCACTTTTTACTTTCTGAAAGCAGCTGAGGGAGCTGAAGTTGTTCAGCCTGGAGCAAAGGAGGCTCAGGGGAGACCTTCATGGCTCTTGACTGCTTGACAGGAGGCTGGAGCCAGGTGGGATCAGGCTCTTCTCCCAAGGAACAAGTGACAGGACAAGAGGAACCAGCCTCAAGTTGTTCCAGGGGAGGTTTAGGTTGGACATGAGGAACAATTTCTTCCCCTCCAGGGTTGTCCAGGCCTGTCCCAGGCTGCCCAGGGCAGTGGTGGAGTCCCCATGATCACTGGAGGGGTTTCAGAGCCCCACGTGGAGATGTGGTGCTGAGGGACATGGGTTAGTGGTGCCCTGGCAGTGCTGGGTTAAGGGTTGAATTTGGTGATCTGAAAGGCCTTTTCCAACTGAAACACTTCTTTGATTCACTGACTAAATGCTATGATACTCAACATGTCAATCTACTGTTGACTACATGGTCTAAAATTTCATTACATATCAAATTGTATTTCTTATTAAAATTCCACTTCTTTCAGGCAAGAAAACAGTGTGCATTTGTAACAATCACTTGCATTAGCACTGGCTTATTGATTGCACAGGCTCATGAATACATGTGAGGTTCTTGGAACATGCTTTTGAATAAGCCACATAATCCTTCAGCCTTTGTTGCAGAAGGGGGGAGGGCTACAATCACATTTCAGAACCCTGAGGCCTTTTTCTCAGCATCTTTCAGAAACCTTTCCAGCCAAGCCACCATATAAGCAAGGGTGAAATCCTGATCTTCTTGAAGTAAAGCAGAGTTTGGTCATGGACGTCAATCGATTCACAATTCACTTCTTATGTGACTGCTCTTTAAAACATGGAAAGTAACTTCCTCGGGGAGATTCATTAAATGAAAACAAGGAAATGTTAAAGCTACTAATCTGCTTTCTGTATGCTGCTTGTTATAGCTTTGGCTAGTTTTTAATGCGGATAGAATCCATCAGTTGCTCCTATTTGTCTGTTAGTTTATTAGAATGAATATGTAGTTACAGACATGTATGCCCAGAATGATACAAACAGGCTAATTTTGTTCAAGAATAGTGTATGTAGAGCTGCTCTCAATGACATGAATTCATATTTCAGAGCCTTGTTCAAATCAGAATTGGCCCTGCTGTCTATCTTGGCAGCCATCTCCTGCATGTTTGTCCTGGGGTCCCTTTGATGATCCTGGAACAATGATCAACAACATTGAAATGGTCGGAGTTTTACACATCCTCTCCCATTTCTGGTTTATGTCATCAGAGGGGACTTGGAAGGCAGAAGGAATGTTTGTGATGGGTCCATCTTTCATGAAGTATTTAACACCCCGTTCCATTCAGCCTGTGTTAGCAGAAGCTTCAAGTATTAATGCTACTCTTGGAAGATGCCTTTTATTCATGATGCTTTTCCTATATGCTATAGGAAAGCAAAATCAGGGCAGCTACAACTTGTATATACAATATTTGGCACCAAACGCAGATAGTTGGGATTGCTGAGCTTTTTGGCAGGAAAGCACCAGTAATGCTGGATGACTGGTTTGGTAGCCTTGTGATTATCACCCCATGACATACTCAGGGTTCAATCTGTCAGCCCATTTGCCTACTTAGCAGTTCAGTAACTGGTGAAAATGCTAAAGCCTGTAATATTTTTCCAAAACGCAGTTCCCCACCAAGATCGGTTCATTAAGCTAAAAGCTCCCAACCATTCTTTCTCGGCCAAAACCAGTTAGTGCCGCTTTAAAGGTGTCAAATGCAAGAGAACTGCGTGGCCCGTTCTTTTTCCAGAGGCTGTTACTTGGTGCTGGAAGACTGAGTTAGCTCTGGCCCATGTTTTATAATTCCCCCAGTGTACACTGGCTTGTTTGAGGAGAAAACCATCAGCCTGACTCATGGGGAGGGTGTCAGAGGCTGTGCCAGGCTGCCCAGAGAGGCTGTGGAGTCTCCTTGTCTGGAGAGATTCCAAACCCGCCTGGACACTGCGATGCTGGGCCCCCTGCTCTGGGTGATCCTGCTGGATGGAGAGGGGGGTGGCACCAGCTCATCTCCAGAAGTCCCTTCCAACCCCACCGTGCTGGGATTCTGTGGAGGATCCAGGCAAACAAGTATATCCTCAAAAATCAATCTGCTTTTCTCCAGGTTCATTGTTCCTTTTTCCCGAGTCCCAAATAAAAAAAAACCTTTAGAAATTGTCACAGTGACCTGAGCACCCCTTTATCTTCAGAACTGCTCCACTTAATTTGAAGCTCTGATTGTGTGTGCCAGCCTGTGTTCATTTTCTGGAGAAGCATGATTTCTGCTTCCTTTGGAAGCTTTGCTGTGCTTTTCTTTTTTCCTTTTTTGTTTTTTTTTTTGTTCTGTAAAATGAAATACTATATTACACTGTCAGATGAATGAATTCTGATTACTGTATTTATATCAAAGCTGTCTACAATTGCTTCTTGCAGAGATCAAGCTGCAGATATTACACCAGTCTTAGTAAGCAGCAGGAACCTTTGCAAATACCATCTTTTCTTCACAGGCCTGAGCAAACCGGAACAGGATTTCCCAAAATAGTTGAAATTTTTGCAGTTATAGTGGGTATTTCAGACAGCTATGTATCATCTTTAATCAGGGATTTGTCAAGTCAGATCTTGACAACCTCCAAGGATAGGGACTGCCCAGCCCACTTATCAATCCTGTCCCGGTCCCTTTAGATGACATCTCATCCCTCCAGTGACTCAACTGCACCACTAAGCTGGGTGTCATCTGTTAATTTGCCGAGGGTGCTCTTGATCCCACTTGCCTGTGCCATTGGCGATGACATTAAATAGCACTAGTCCCAGTACAGACCCTTGAGGGACGACCCTTGTTACTGGTTTCAACTTGGGCATTGAGCCATTGACTGTAACTTTTTGGATATGACAATCCAATCAAGTCCTTATCCATCTAACATGCCATTCATCAAACACATTTCTCTCCATAAGGGTGACCTTATCAGTTGTTCAGAGAGATGACATCTGTAGCTCTTCCCTCAACCACTGATGCAGTCAGTCCATTGTGGAGGATCAAAAACTTAGGCACAATTTGGTGAAAACATGTTGACTGTCTCTGATCACCTCCATGTCTTCTGTCTGTGTCAGTGGAACTTCCAGAAGGACCTGTTCCATGATCTTATTGGGCACAGCAGTGAGGCTGACAGGTTCCCAGAGTCCTCTTATGAAAAAAATGGGTGAGGTGTTGCACTGTTTCCCTTTCTTTAAAGAAGTTCTCTCCTTTATGGACCTTGTTCGTAATTAGTGCTTCTGCCAACTTTTGTGTAAACTAAAGAATCATGAAGTTGTTGGACAATTTTATTCAACATTTTTGCTAGGGAAATTAATGAAATATACTACACTCTGTGTGCAGAGCTATTTAAATATTTTTCATTAAATAAAACCTCTAAAAATGGGTATTCTGTAAAGAAAGAGACTGCAATTCATACAGATCCCGTTAGAGGAAGAACTCATGTCAAATGAAAAATGGGTGAACCGTATCTTTCTGCAATAGTTCTTTCCTAGTTTGAAAATCCACTCCCTATTTCAGCATATTAAAGCTTTATTTATTGTGCTTATTGGTATTGTGCTCCAGAAACAGTGGCTGAAGGTGAAATATATTCTTAATTCTGTACATCTCTGATGTAGATATTACTCAAATGGATTGTAGAGGTTTAATAATTTATGTAAAATGATCCATACAAAAGGATTGGGTTAAATAAATCTATTTTATGATTGTATTTAGTAACAATAGTAGTAAAACCACAATGTAATAGATGTGAAAACTAGGAATGATAATTCTCCTTGCTTCTCCTGGCTATGGTTTTCTTTCCTTGTTTGCCTTTTTCATCATACATCGGTGTCACCTCTTACAGAGTCCACACACAAAGAGACTAAATTTTCCAAGTATTCAGAAATGTTAAAATGATTTTCCAGTCTATGCCCTTTTCCTTCCCAGTTGCTTTTCATGTCCTGACTCCTAATGAACATCACTGAGGCCATGAGGATGAAATCCTGCCTATCCACGTTCAGAAAGGCAAATAGTCAAAAGGTCATTGTGAGGTGTAATGTAACTAGTAGGAGGAAAGGAGCTGCTCTGATGGGAAAAAAAAATTCCATCAAATTGGGAATCAAAAATATCCCCAGGGATTTCCCCACAAAAGAAACAGTCTTCAAAAAGAACATGGAGGAGGCTCCCTGCAGCAGGAAGGATAGGATGTTATGTTATTTAAATGATGGGGTAATTGCAGAAGTGTCTGAAAGCTAAGTTTTCCCTTTCCCAAGCAACTGCCCTATATAACAGGCTATAGTCTTGCTAGATCTGTAGTCATGGTCTAGTGGATCAGCTCTGAGGATTAGAACATGTGTCTCAAGTCACTGAATGTTCACATCTTCTTACAGTCAACTTTTCTTCTCCATACTTTCATAACATCCTGAATAATCAAAATTCAGCTCTGCTTGTGGTTGTAGCTGCTGCTAATCCTGTTGCCTCTTCAGCGTTCAAAGTTTGGCTGCAAAGATAAAAAGGAAGTAATCTATCAAACTAGAGAGACTAAATAAAATTAGGATGATTAAGTATTTGCAGTCTACATAATGTTTATCTTGTGTAAATAGGATGAAGAGTCACAAATCTGATTTTATTGTGAGCTCCTCAGTAAAATGTATCTACTTCAGAAGGTTTAACTGGCATATCTTCTTCTCATCTCTTTCCTCAGGCCAAGTGTATTAGAATAAATTAACCTCAAATTGACCTTAGATTTGGTGTCTATTTACAAGAAATGACCATTGTTAGTTACCACATAACTCTGTAGGTGCCAGGTAAAATTCAAGTAATTAACCATCAGATGTGGAAAAGAGGAGGAAGCTGAGAAATTTCCCATGACATGTGTCATGATTAAACTTGTCTGTGGCAAAGATGTCACATTGTTTGCTACCTCTTTTATGTGTGTATTAATACAGTTCTAGCTATTCTAATTGCTGCAGTGAGCAGGACACTTACTAAACCAAAGTTCAGTATCTATGTGTGATGATCTACAGCTGTAGGGATACAGTTTTCAATCCTGTGGACTTAAAATGAGGTCTGGAATTGAATCTGCAATGGGGTGGGTGCCTACATCCTCCTCTTAAGCTGGGGAATAATCATCATCATTTAGAAACAAATGTAAATATATTAGACATTTTTAAATTGCCCAAATTTTTTAACACAACTTTAGAAATTAGGGCAGGTATTTCATCAAGAGCTGTATCATTCTCAGGCTAAAATAGTGCAGATTTTGGAATAAGATTAGATAATCAGGGAGATTAATTTCTTGTTGAGCCATATAATCCCACAAATGAGTAGAATGGAACTCGAGGAAAGCAATTGTGCAATGGTGGTGGCAGAAAATCAAATTATTTAGCTCTTCACATGTGTCCTCTTCCAACAACCTCTATTTGCTGATTAAAAGAAAAAAAAAATCTCAATCTATTTTGCTTAGTATGAACCCCAAAATAAACTCAACCACTTCCGCTAGAAATATTTTTTTTTTCCCCATACATGAATTCAGATGTCTTAAAAATGTCTTTGTTTATCAGTAAAACTAATCAAATGGGGAATTGATCACTTAGTACAGTTTCACCCTTTAAGCAGTGTATCTTAAAGCTGGAACTTTTAATGCTTGTGGGATGGGAAGTGATGTCATAGAAAGGAGTGACTCTGAGGAGTGCTAGGTAATTACCTCAATTTCCATTAAGAAGTGACATTACTGTCATTTACTGTCTCTATAATTAAGGGAATCTACATAGAGATGATGACATAAAAATAAGGAAGGGGCCTAGCCTCAGTTTGTGTCAGTTGACTGTGCTTCAAGATGACTACAGAAACTGTAGGGATTTCAAAACACACTGAAAGATGCAGGAGCTGGAAATCAACACTTCTAATAGGTGCATAAGGACTTTGGTTCATTCAGATGCCCAAGAAGATGACCAGAAGAAACTTGCCCCCTGTGTTTAGGTATAGGAACAAATATGAGGTCTTCTTAAGTGTCTGATTATCTGATGGACTCGCGGACCTCCAGAGGTCCTCTCCAACCCCTCCTATTCTATGATGAGCACTAGAAGCTGCTGCAACTAGAAGCTATGGAAACTAATCTGGTTTAATCTTCATCTGTTCTAACTACAGACAGTGGTGAACAGACCATCACCAGGAATCCTTAGCATGAAACATCATAGTTTTTAGAAAGACCTTCAAAGTGATCTTTATTTGGGTGGGGGGATGTGAATGGGACACACAATCTCCAACCTCTATGTGGAGAAATGTGTCAGGTAAGATCTTAAGTAATAATCGTGGTTTATCTGGGCTTGAAATGTTGTGTTTTGAGCTCCCATGTTCATCCATCTCCTTTGGACCTCCTAAAACACTCCTGACACTGGTAAGTCTATGTTAAAACAAATAATATAACTAAACCTTAAGTTCATGTGTTTCATTCAGTGCTTTGACAAACCTAAAGAGGATGCTTTCCCCATAGCATCACTTCTGGTTTATTTATTAGCCTTTCCTTGAAGCACCAGTAGCTGACCACCTCTGAAGACAGGCTATTGAACTGGGCAGATAGTGGTCTGAGAGAGCACAAAGAATTACTGCAACAACATGTGACATTTCCTGCCCTGCTTTCCATCTGCTTCAATCTTAGTGTTTTAATTGAACATTTAGTATGTGAATATCAAAATAAACATTCTTAGCAGGCCACACACATCTTTGGTGTGGTGGTTCAGAACATCTTGCTCAACATTTCTTGTGTTTTGGCTGCTATTTTGTCTTCCTGCTACCTTTGATTCCATCCAACATAGGAAAACTTACAGGCTGCTCTTAAAATCTCTTTTCCTATCAAGTAGCCTTTCCCTGTTTTCTTTGTTTCTTGCTCTGATTTGCTGCAGTGATCTCCCCAGATGGTGCACTAGGCTCCAACTCAACGTTCTTGCCCCGTCAGTGAGATTCCGTTTAGATTCTATTTGTAAGAGGGATTCTGGAGCATGGTTCTAATTTCAGTGGGATGGCACAACAGTTAGCGTGCTGCTGGTGATTTTTCTTTATCTTCACTGAAAATTGAGTTAGTTTATATATATTGCCACTTATGTGTACAGGAAATGCAAGTGCACGAGGCTTTTTGTCAGTGATGTGGATAAATTGCCAGATGTGTTTATTAGTATTGTGTTTATTTATATTTATATTATATTATATTTATATTATGTATTATTATTTCTGAGTAATTTTACTCACCTTTATAATCTAAGCAAGCCTTTCTGTTTCCTTTTCATATCACTTAAGTTACAAATCAGCACCTCCTTTTCATGTAGCTGGAATTTCTTTTCTGGTTTAAATTACATTTAAATATGCCTAGCTCAGAGGAAAAGAAACCAAAACTAAGTCACAATAAGACCAAAAACCTGTCTGCTTGTGTAATGCAGTGGAGACAGAAACAGAAATCAGGTCTTGCTTCATTGCAGGGACAAAAGTATATTTATAGCCCCTGTGGGAAATTGCAGCTTTCTTCCTAGAGGAAGAAAAGAGGAGTAGAGCTGGTAGTAAATGGTTCTTTATCCGAAGTCCTTGAATGCAGACTGGAAATCTGGTGCAAGAGAGGTGCAGGGAGAGCCCTGACACACTCTTGCAATCTCCATCTTAAAGCTCACTTGAAATGCATAATCCCAGAGTCCCTGAGCTCCAGGTTTTACCGTGAGACACAACAGGTGATGATTGGGGCTGACAGTGTCTCACAGGGATATTTTTTTTTATTCCACTCTTCCTCAGTGGTTGTGCAGAAAGAAGTGGGAGCGTCTAATTTGGGAGGAGGAGAGTTGTTGTGGAAATGCAATCTGTGAAATGGAATGAAATTTCTGGAAGATGCTCATGCATACTGAACGAGTCCTGCCCGCAGTAAGTGACTTTTCTGATCCCATGGCTCTCAACTCCCTTTGAATGTCACTGAGCAGGTATGGCTGTTACTCCCCACTGAAGGATGCAGGGTGTCTTGTCAAGAAGACAGAGAACTGGCTGAGGAGCAGCTTTTGAAAATATCTTTCCTGAAGTCAGAAAGAAGAAAAACCAACAGATTTGTATTTCCTATGAAGCATAGGTCAAAAGTGGATTTCTCTAAGAAACTAGGGCAAACGCAGTGCAAAGCAGAGTATTTATTTGAAGGCAAGTTGCTGAAAAAATAATTGAGACTGATGGGAGGGAAGGAAGGAAAAGGAAGGATAGGGAAGGAAGGACAGGGAGGGAAGGAAAAAATAAAGAGAAAGGAAGGATAAAGAAAGAGAATGGAAGGAAGAAGTCCTATTTCCATTATCAGTGTCCTCTGTCCACACCCATATTGATGCAGAGCTGTTACCCTGAGGTGAGGAGCACGTACTGCTGTCTCTTTGTGTAGATGAATCTGCTGCACCTCTGCCAAAAGAAAGATCATTTATCAGGCAGTAGAAGAGATTTGACTTACCTCACCTAGTGTCAGAAATGCATTACATCAGTTCAGTGCTTCTGTTCTAGAACCGCTTGATGGTCTCTAGCCAGCTCTTGAATGGTCACATGGATGCTCAATGACAGAGTGCAAATGGGTTTTAAAGGCACAAGGCTTCCACTGCTGAGGGAACCATTCCCCCAAAGGTGGGATGTTTTCTGAACTTGTATTTAGTGCTGTATTTTCTCAGTGCCTTTTGCTACATTGCACTGAATAAGTTGTCTTCCACGTGAAAATTAAGACTTGAGATAGGAGAACAGAATGCCACTGCATATATATGGTGCTTATCCTTTCATTAAGCTGTCACATGAATATGTGGTTTAAAAATAGCCTGTCTTGTCAGAGCGTGATTGGCCACCAGCTGCTTAACGTTACATGGTATTTGGGAGGAAAAACAGACATTTCTTACAAAAGCCCTGGTGAGAAAAGGCAGGTGTTGGAGTAGTGGCTGAAAAGATAACAATATTGTGTTCAGGTGATGCGAGTTTTGCTCCAGCAGCAAAAGTGGATTCTTTAAGAGAACGGTGGCATCACAGGACTAGTCATTGCAAATGATATGAACTGATCTAACAAAAACTACATTTAATCACAGTCATCCCCTGTTCAGGCTCTGAAAGGTGTTTAATCACCCAAAGATGCAGGAATTAGGCATTTTTCTTAGGACTTGGATAAACTATCAAACACTAAGCACAATGAAATTGGAAAAGAAACAAGAAAATGCCTTTGGGTACCCAGTATGTAAGTAGGGCACATCTGCAGCTCTGCAATATCCTTATGAAGTAACTCTCTGAGAAACTGCTACGAGCTCACTGCAAGGAAATAACAGAAGTGCTCGGAAGCTCTGCAGAAGTCAAACTCTTAATACCACATCCCTTCACAGGAGGAAAAGGGGAAGTGTCATTTCATTACCCTTTTTATTTGACATTCATTTTCTCTCATCAGTAAAAAATTCTTTGTAATAGCGACTGCTAGTTCTAGCTTTTTAATAAAGCAGGAAGGGTATTGCATTGGATTTTATAATTGAAAGTGTCTTCAAACATATCCGTGAGAGAAGCATCACCAGTGCAGGGGTGGTTCCCACAGCATCCCTCACCTCTCCACTGGACCTGCGACCCATGTCAGTGACAGACTTTTGGGAGGAAGGAGAGAGGAGAACATGTTTTTTCAAAGCCTAGAAACTTTCAGCTGTCTCTTATCGCATGAGACCTTGGCAAGGAAAAGAGTTTTTTTTTTTTTTTTTTTTTTTTTTTTTCCCCCGCTCCTTTTTCCTTTCCCTTCCCTTCCCTCTCTCTCTTCCCCCCCTTCCTTCTCCCCCCACTCCTCTCACCCCCCTCCCTTTTTTCCCCCTTCTCC
>JANVCC010000047.1:7668814-7709086 GCA_025345505.1 Todiramphus chloris collaris | reverse complement strand
CTCCTCTCACCCCCCTCCCTTTTTTCCCCCTTCTCCTTCCTTTTTCTTCCCTCTACCTTTGTTGCCCCCTTGTCTTTTTTTTTTCCTCTCTTGTTTCCCCCTTCCTTCTCCCCTCTTCCTTTTATTTTCTTTTTTTTCTTTTAAACTGCCTAATTCTCACGCAGCTCCAGTCTACAAAGCCACAGCTGTCCAGAGGAGCCTCGCGCAGCCCCAGCTGCTGTGTGACAGGTAAGGTCAGAGCTGCCTCCCAGACCTGGCCAAGCTTGTCTTCACAAATGTGGGTGCTACTGCTGCCAAAACCAAACAGCATTGCCCAGTTCACAGACCTGACCAGTTTAATGGCAGGATTCAATGTGGTGGGAGGTGGGTACAGGCCCAGATAGGGTTTCAACTTCAGTGGTTTAGTGGGAGTGCAGATGTGACGATGAAAAGACTAGGTGCTTCTGTGAACAAAATAATTTCCACCACTATGTGTTCTTTTATTTTCTTGACCATTAGGCCTAATCTGGCTGGAGATGAGCCAGTGTGTGCCCAGCTGACCAAGAAGGCCACCAGCATCCTGGCTTGTGTCAGCACTGGTGTGGCCAGCAGGACTAGGGCAGGGATTGTCCCCCTGGACTGGGCACTGGGGAGGCCACCCCTCAAACCCTGGGTTCAGTTTTGGGCCTCTCACTCCCAGAAAGACATTGAGGGGCTGGAGCGTGGCCAGAGAAGGGCAATGGAGCTGGGGAAGGGTCTAGAGTGCAAGACTTGTGAATAGCAGCTGAGGGAGCTGGGGTTGTTGAGCCTGGAGAAAAGGAGACCTTCTGGCTCTCAACAGCTCCCTGACAGGAGGCTGGAGCCAGGGGGTGTCAGGCTCTGCTCCCAAGGAAGAAGCAACAGGACAGGAGGAAACAGCCTTGAGTTGCCCTAGGGGAGATTTAGGTTGGAGCTGAATCATAGAATCATAGGATCATTATGGTTGGAAAGGACCTCCAGGGTCATCAAGTCCAACCTGTGTCCTAGCATTTCTCTAACCACTACACCATATCCTCAAGCTCCACATCTATTCATTCTTTAAACACCTCCAGGGATGGAGACTCCACCACCTCCCTGGGCAGACTGTTCCTGTGCCTAACTACCTTCTCAGTGAAGAATTTCCTCCTAATATCTAATCTAAACCTCCCCTGACGCAACTTGAGTCCATTTCCCCTCGTCCTATCATTACTAATTTGAGAGAAGAGACCAACACCAGCCTCTCTACAACCTCCTTTTAGGTAGTTGTAGAGGGCAATCAGGTCTCCTCTCAGCCTCCTCTTCTCCGGACTAAACAGACCCAGTTCCCTCAGCCGCTCCTCACAGGGCATGCTTTCCAGCCCTTTCACCAGCTTTGTTGCCCTCCTCTGCACTCGCTCCAGCCCCTCGATGTCCCTCCTGTGCTGTGGTGACCAAAACTGGACACAGTGCTCAAGGTGTGGTCTCACAAGTGCCGAGTATAGGGGTACCATCACCTCCCTACTCCTACTGGTCATACCGTTTCTGATCCAGGCCAGGATGGCATTGGCCTTCTTGGCCACCTCGGCACACTGCTGGCTCATGTTCAGCCGGCTATTGACCAACACCCCCAGGTCCTTTTCTGCCAGGCAACTCTCCAGCCACTCCTCCCCAAGCCTGTGGCATTGCTGGGGGTTGTTGTGACCCAAGTGCATGACCCGGCACTTGGCTTTGTTAAACTCCATCCAATTGAGCTCAGCCCATCTCTCCAGCCTGTCCAGATCCCGCTGCAGAGCCTTCCTACCCTCAAGCAGATTGATACTTGCGCTTAATTTTGTGTCGTCTGCAAATTTATTGAGGGTAGATTTGATTCCCTTGTCCAGGTCATTGATGAATATATTAAACAAGACGGGTCCCAAAGCTGAGCCCTGAGGGACACCGCTTGTGACTGGTCACCAACTGGATTTTACTCCGTTCACCACCACCCCCTGGGCTCGGCCATCCAGCCAGTTTCTAACCCAGTGAAGAGTCCTCCTGTCTATGCCATGACCTGCCAGCTTCTCCAGCAGAATGCTGTGGGAAACGGTGTCAAATGCCTTCCTGAAGTCCAGGTAGACAACATCCACCGCCTTGCCCTCATCCACTAGGCAGGTCACCTGGTCATAGAAGGAGATCAGGTTGGTTAAACAGGACTTGCCCTTCATGAACCCATGTTGGCTGGGCCTGATCCCCCCATTGTCCTGCACTTGCTGTGTGATCACCCTCAAGATGAACTGTTCCATAATCTTTCCCGGGACTGAGGTCAGGCTGACAGGCCTGTAGTTCCCTGGATCATCCTTCCTGCCCTTCTTATAGATGGGTGTCACATTGGCAAGTCTCCAGTCATCTGGGACCTCCCCAGTTGACCAGGATCGCTGATAAATGATGGAGAGAGGCTTGGTAAGTTCCTCTGCCAATTCCCTCAGCACTCTCGGGTGGATCCCATCTGGCCCCATAGACTTGTGGGTATCCAGTTGGCTTAGAAGATCATTACCTACCACTTCCTGGATTATGAGGGGACTGTTCTGGTCTCCATCCCTGTCTTCCAGTTCAGGGGATTGAATGCCATGAGGATAACCAGACTGACTATTAAAGACTGAGGCAAAAATGTCATTAAGTACCTCATCCTTTTCCTCATCCTTGATAACAATGTTCCCCCTTGCATCCAGTAAGGGATGGAGATTCTCCCTAGTTCTTTTTTTGGTATTAATATATTTGTAAAAACTCTTTTTGTTGTCTCTTGCAGCACTGGCCAGGCTGAGTTCTAGTTGAGCTTTTACCCCCCTAATGTTCTTTCTACATAACCTAACTTAATCCCTGTACTCTTCTTGAGTAGCCTGCCCCTTCTTCCAAAGGTGGAACAATTTGTTTCCCTTGAGGGCTATCCAGGACTGTCCCAGGCTGCCCAGGGCAGTGGTGGAGTCCCCATCATCCCTGGAGGGATTTCCAAGCCATGGACATGTGGTGCTGAGGGATATGGGTTAGTGGTGCCCTGGCAGTGCTGGGTTAATAGTTGCACTCAATGGTCATAAAGGTCTTTGCCTCTCTGTAAAAGAACAAATCTGAAAAACCTTATGGAATCCATAAGGGAAAAATAAAAAGAGTGAGGGTAAGCATAAAAAGGAGACAACATAACAAACCCAATAATATAAACACAAAGCAAAATATTTCTTACTGCAGTTTTCCCAGGACTGCTTTAAGCTTTGTGCCCACAGCATCTTTGCTTTTGTCACCTTTAGTTGTATCTCAGGCACTTGCATTGTACAGAAATGTGGTGCTTGACACGCCATCATTTCACATCTTTGTACAGCCCTCATCTCCTCTACCCCTGTTCCCAGGTGAGCTGTGGGTCAGCACGGACACTAAAACCAAACGAAAGCAGCAGATTATCTGAGAGCTACATAGCACTGGAGAAAACACCAAATATTTATTAGTGTAACAACTCTTCTATAAATCCCAGAGTGAGGAATGGGTGTAAGCAAATGATCAGTTGATCAGTAGGATGCGCTTTCAGGATTCCCACCTTGCCAGTATAAAGTACAAGACTCACAACTCTGTGTTTTGTCATTTACATTCCCTACCACGGGGTTAATGAGATAAGGCTACATTTGTTTGTGTTGTTTTACTTCTGCCAGTATCCTGCGACCAAACAGACCACCAAAGAAGCTCATTTTTCATATATCTGACTGCAGGGGGCTCAGAATTTCTTTGTTTTCATGTGAAGCTTTGGAATGAATCCTCCTTGTTAACTCCTCTCCTTGTCATCTCCTGTTGACATAGAGGAATTTATTGCTCAGGGGCCAGGTGTGATGATAAGCATCTTGGAACTCGATGTTCCTAATTAAAAGCTAAGAAAATTAAGCTCATTTTGAGGCCTATCCTAAGAGAAAATGCCTTTTGTTAGAAAAACTTGTTAGTGCTGGTCAGTCTGATGTTGCTGTCTCCTTAGGCCACAGTGAAGCAAAGATAATCTCTTAAAACGATGAGTGTTGGAGAAGTTGTGATGTAATGGGGTCTTCAGTAGAAAAGAGTCTTAGCTTGTGATGGATATAGTTATTCAAACCAGTGGAAATCTAAGCATTTCTGAATTCATGCCTATCTTGATTGTTCCATATCAATGGCTTTTAGTTGCTCAGCCTGGAGGAATATTTAGATAATTTTCACAAAGGTGTAAAAGACATCCGTGTTTTTTTCTACTTGTTAGCTGGAACTTTGATGTTAAGCTGACTGTGAACTTCAGGGCCGTAAACCCCCCAAAAAAGCAGACAGACTGACAAACCCAACGCTACCACCACTAGATGGCATTGACTCAGCATCCAAATTTAGAAACAGCCTTCAGCTTTACCACAATTAAATGTCATCTCAGTGACAGCTTTCTTAGTACTTATAATCATTGCTGTTCATTTTCCTTTAAATGTACACTACCCATCCTACCACGCTGTCTTCTTTCGACCTATGTCACAGCATAGTATTGGTGTGAGCTGTCAAGCAGCGTCATTGCTGAGGTGGATATGTTTTTAAGGATGAATGTCAGAGAGAATTTTCATTCTGATGCTGTTCAGTCGCTGCTGCCTCCTCCCAGAACCAGAGGAACATCTAAGATTGTCAAGGTCTACACCAAAATCCAGCACAGCATGGGGTGAACGTTGGCAGCAGCTACAGGAGTTTGGAGATGCGTTGTTTCAGCATCAGTAATTCCAAAAGCTGCTGCTCCGGCTGTTTTAGTGAACCTCAGATTTTCACAGCCAGCAGCTGCCTCAGTCACCGTAGAATTGCTTGTCATGGGCTGAAGGAGACTCCACTCTCTCAAGACAAGGGGATTTATTCCCAATCTTTTTCTGCCTTTCCCACTGGCATACTGGCAGCATGTATCTGCTCCACCCGCTGCCTCCTGTATGAGCTCTGATGTGAAGCAAGAAAGCTCAAAGGTCTTTACAAAACTAGACCCTAAGAACAGTATTAGTTCCAGGAGTTCTATGGGATTGTTTCCCAGGAGTTTTGATCTCATCTTCCAGAATGGCTAGGGTGACTTTTAGGGTTTTATTCCCTCTGAAACTGTTCACAGTACGATGCCACAGAAATAGCCACCTAGTCTCTACTACAAAGACAGACTAATCCCAGCTCCTAAGCTCTGCCAATAATGAAAGCTAAATTTATTACAGATTACAAGCACATGGGGATGAATGGAGAAGTTGGACGGATGTAACACTCAAGGCTGGATGACTCCTGGTGCCAAAACTTGCCAAAATGTGCAAATGAGGTGGGAGAGACATGGAAGGAAGAGCAGTCGGATTCTGTGAGGTCTCGGTGTGACTTATAGCTCTACGGTGAAGCCTTTCAGTAACCAGCAAGTGCTACATGACGTATGCATTTATTTCTGGATTTCCAGATGTGTGTTATTGGCAGGATCATGTGGGAAGCTTGATCTGATGCAAGAAACATGGAATATGTGGCAAAAAAAAGCACTGCCCTAAATGCTCTCTTCCCGTTTTTTACACTTTTTTACATTTCAGATGTGTCTGGCAGCATCCAAATGGTGTGGTGCCTTGGCCCACACAAACCTTCTAGCTGTGCTGTGATTTGCTGGTGCTGGTCCCCATGCCAGGGACCACTCTTAACTGCTCACTGGCCCAGATTACTGATGGTGACACCACTTGGCGATAGGCAAAGACAATTTAGACTCTATTTGTCTTATGTTTGTCCAAAACTGGGTATTCTTCAGCAAAACATATAGAGCATTAGAATTAAAGCTTGGGTTAATTCCTCCCATAACGTAGAAACTGCTGCTCCTACCAACATCAAACAGGTCTGTAAACCTTTCACGTTTTTTGAAACTTTCACTTTTTTTTCTATCACCTACAGTGATGAAACAGCCATTGCACAGGAATGAAAAAGCAGCAGCCACTCATGTCTTTTTTGCATAAATTATCAGCCTTTAGAGCACTGGGAACCGACCTAATTGTGCAAAGAACTCTTCATCCCAGTATGAAAATGAAGTTCCCTTCCAGACTGGGGTGTGAAGCACCCATAAACCTGTGGACATTTATCATGATGCAGATGCAGCTCCAGCTTCTACCCCAAGATACTTGAGATTTACTGCACAAGTGCAGGAAGCAATATACCTGGAGACACTCAAAATGCTCTTATAATTCAGCAGAAGAAGTAAAGCCAATTAAGCCTATCTCATAAATATGTACCACAGACTGGAAAAGGAAATCACAAAGATGCCAGCATGAATAAGATTCCCTTCCCATTGTGCATATAATATATGAGAGGTTGTCTTCAAACGAGCTTTCTTTCATTTCTGAAAATCAACATATCCTAAGAAGTGTAAAAAAAGAGTGAAGTAAGGAAAAAAATCGTGCCATCCATCACTGAACACGTTTTCAAGATAAATGCTGATTTGGTCGTACGTACCATATTTACTTGAAAGATGAGCTATCCTGAGGCCACATGAGCACCTTGTTTTTTCTAAATGTTTAAGTTGCATGCTAGTGAATGTCTGACATCTGCCCCTTTCTTCCTGAGGTTAATCACTGCCTTCCATGTGCCCTCATGTGCCAACAACAATCCTTCCCCCGCCCTGTATTTCAGCATCTATAGTATCTGTAGCTTTGGGGAACAATTATCTGAGGTTGTTTTTTCTTCTTTGTGCTTTGGCACCGAAATTATTATTGTTTTTATGAGCTATAAAGTACATGGATACAAAAGCAACAGAAGCATTTGCAGAAGAGGCATTATTAATTTTAAATTCCCACATTCTTTGCCAACCTTTGGCTTTTTGCTTCCAGAAGAACAAAGCAGAAATATTATAACACGTAGAAGAAACCCACAGCTTTTGACCTAAAGGAAATTATATCATTTTATATCAGCATCAGTCTTACAAACAAACAAAAAAAAGTGATTATCAGTTTTAACCTTCCAAAAAGTATCTGTGGCTTGAGGTAAATTGTCCTGGGCTAATGAGGTTATCTAATGTAGCCCAATGAACTTGGCAAGGCTAATGATGATCAGTACATAGGTTTAAGGGATTTTTACATAAAACTACAAATCTCTCACAATTTTTTATCAGATTGTTACTCTGACTGTGGATTATTTTCTACAAAAATTTACTTGATCTTCTTTTGTATGACTGTACAGAAACAGGGTGCTGGAGGTTTCAGGTCTGTGCAGCTGAAACCTGGTTCATTTAGGGTTCTGAGGACGGCAAGATGAAGTCAGTTGGCTGATGTCACTGCAGCATTCAGTGTGCTGCGAAAGATGATGTTCTTGAGCATCGTTGTTGAATAACTCATCTTTTAGGGAACACACAGTGCAAAGGAACTTTTGTTTGTTTGACAAAAACTATGATGCAAGGTGTAACCAATAGGAAAGCAGACTATAAGTTTTTCAAATGTCAGTGGAAAGAAGCTAAAAAAAGAAAGTCAAGACTCACCCATCAAACAGGCATATATAAGTAGATATATAGGCCGTGTAGGACACAAATATCAGAAACCATAGGCAAAGGTAATTTGCTGAAAGTTAACATTGTATGTTATCATGAACATAAGAGGGTGGACAAATAAGAAAGCAAGTATTGTAATAAGAGCTGCAGAATACAACATGGAGATAGAAAGTCTGAAAATACTTGATCTAAAATACAGCATGTCAAATGAGCTTGTACAAAGCTGACATAAATATTAATTTTGCAAAAAATGTAGCCTTCTGGTTTACGTAGCCTTAGACTCTGCAGTGTTTTCCTACCCACTCTTGCAAGCACCAGCTCCTCCAAAACTCCATGTGATTTCTGAGCATATTTCAGACAACATAAAAAGTATCATATAAAGTACAAATTTGTTCATGATACAGTTATATTCTGTTCAGTTATATTGCTGCCCATCCTCCAGATAAAGCACCTTTGTACACCAAGTAGCAAACTGCTGTCATATGCAGTAACTCATGAAAATCCTTTTCACCCAGAAATAATTGATTAAAACAATTGGGCCCCTCACTCCCAGAAGGACGTTGAGGGGCTGGAGTGTGACCAGAGAAGGGCAACAGAGCTGGGGAAGGGTCTAGAGTGCAAGACTTGTGAGTAGCAGCTGAAGGACATGGGGTTGTTCAGCCTGGAGCAAAGGAGGCTGAGGGGAGACCTTCTGGCTCTTGACAGCTCCCTGACAGGAGGTTGGAGCCAGGGTGTGTCAGGGTCTGCTCCCAAGGAACAAGGGACAGGACAGGAGGGCCTGGCCTCAAGTTGCCCCAGGGGAGGTTTAGGTTGGAGCTGAGGAACAATTTCTTCCCTTGAGGGTTGTCCAAGGCTGTCCCAGGCTGCCCAGGGCAGTGGTGGAGTCCCCATGATCCCTGGAGGGGTTTCCAAGCCATGGAGCTGTGGTGCTGAGGGACATGGGTTAGTGGTGCCCTGGCACTGCTGGGTTAATGGTTGGACTCCGTGATCTTAAAGGTCTCTTCTGTCCAAAACAAGTGTATGATTCTATGACAGGCCTTCTTAGTCTGATTAATTGCCATAATATCTCTGCTTATTTGGATCTGGCAACAAGTCTCAATTCATTGGGGTTATTTATCTCCCAGCAGCGTAGACAGCACGTACCAGTATTGCTATAAACCAGAACACAAGACAGCTTCTGAAAGGGCAGGACAGAGACTTTCATATATTAACACATCTTCCTGTCATAGCATTCTGCTCCAGCATTGTACTCTTCATGACAGGTGACATAGCTACATCCTGAATTATGGTAGTAATAAGAAACTTTCAGTGAAATTTGTAAATTCTTTGACAGGTATCTATATAGAAGTCTGGTGTATATTGCTGGAGCACATGATTTTTTTTTTTTTTTTTTTTTGTTAAGCTAATAGCTGGGAGACATGCACTGAAAACATCTTTTAGTGCAGTGAATGACTGAATCTGACATTTTTTCTGCCTATTGGATTTCCTTGCCTACTAATTTGGATTGAAACAGTAATTTTCCCAAATTATACTCTCTGCATTTAGGATTTTCAGCTTCAGGTACATATTTAAATTATCTTCTTTTTTTTTTTTTTTTTTTTTAAAGAATCCAATTGTGCTGAATTGAAAAGCCATGAAATCCTTCTGAAGATGCATCCACAGTCCCCCCCCCCCTTATATGTGCTCTCACACATTCTATGCATTCAGAAATATATTACACTTCAAGATACAATTGTTTTAGGCTCCTCAAGGACTCAGGAACAATTCCTGGTGTGTCTGAAAAAAATGTGAATCTCTCTTTTTTGTGTGTTTTATTTCCTTGGATAAAATACACTTGTAGAAGCACAAAATGAGGGCTGGTGAACGTGTGTAATATGTAATACACACTACAGGGCTTTGGTGCCTGCTGCTGCTGAAGTGTCTTATCTTTGCTATCTATAATAATTTCCCCCATTGTTCTGACAGGCTTAATCTTCTCGCATCTGATACGGGAGCAATATCAGAGAAGATAGGTATCAAGAAATATAGTCAATTAAAGAAAGCGATATGAAAACGTTCAATTTAGGTGCCTGTCATCTGGCTGATAGCAGTTAATTTACTGTCTATGTGTTGCAGAGCAGATAACAACACATCCTGTGGTTGGGGCGGATTTGGGGAGTGTGTCATTACTAAAGAATCTGCCCTTTTCAGAGCCGCCAATCGAACAAGACACAGCACCCAAATCCACCTCAATATGTAAGCAAACCTGACAGTGTTTTTTGCAGAGGATTCAGGGGAGCATCCTGGCTGACTCTGAGATTGGTGGTGGTGGAAGTCAGGGGTGGAAGCAGTTACAGAGCTAAGCTTGTGTGAAATACCTTCTTCTTAGGCCAGGATCTGTGGAAGTTTGGTTGGGAAAAAAGTACATAAAGGTAGTTATAATTAGTTGAAATGTCATTGGTGACTATAAATAAAGGCTCTTTTCTCTGGCTGCTTATCTGAGACTAGAGAAGTGAATCTCAAAGAGTATTGTTACCTTGATCATTGTTATTTTGAAGGTTTTGCAGATGCCATTTACTGAAATAATTAATTTTTTTTTAAACAAGCATTGGAGTTCAATGCCAAACTTAAAACTTTTTCTAGGTAAAAATAGAGAATGCCTAGAAAATTATGCAGTATATTGCCTCCTACTTTAGCTTCACTGATGCAGTTATTGGCATCTTTCTTGTTGACTAGGAAGTGTATTCATCATGAACATGTAAACTACTGCAATGTATCAGTCATTATATCCATTTTGACTTACCTCTATAAACTTCTGGACCCACTCAGATATTAGAATTAGTGATTTATGAATTTAGTGATTTGCATTGCACAGCTTTGAGGTTTTCCCATGGCTGGAGCAGAACAGGGAGCCCCCATCCCCAGAGAGCTGTGGAGGGCAACAGGAAACCAGCACCCTCTGCAGAGACGCCACAGCCTTATCCAGACAGCTTGTTTAGGAAAGTCCCTGCCCCAGGCTACCCATCAACTATGTTCAGGGTGTATTTCATATAATCATAGGTTGGTTTGGGTTGGGAGGGACCTTTCAAAGTCTAGTCCAACCTCCCTGCAGTCAGCAGGGTCATCTTCAACTAGAGAAGGTTGCTCGGAGCCCCATCCAACCTCACCTGCAATGGTGCCAGGCATGTTGCTTCTACCAACTTCCTGGGCAATCTGTTCCAGTGAAGAACTTCCTCATTACATCGAATCCAAATCTCCCCTCTTCAGTTTAAAGTTAACACTCCTCATCCTACCAGTAACCTCCCTTGTAAAAAGTCCCTCCCCAGCTTTCTTGTACTGGAAGGCTGCTACATGGTCTCTCTGGAGCCTCTGACTATCACAGTACTTAAAGCAAAGCCCTAAGACACACAAAAAATTATGGCTCAGCGATAGTTTTGTTACAGCAACACTTTAAATTTAATACAGAAATAAGGCTCTGAGGGAAAGGGAAGTCTAAGGTTTCTTTGAGAATTTATCAGAAACTGAACTCAGGGCAAAAGAAAGAGAAGCTCTTCCTGGTTTAAGGTACAGAGCTCTTGAATTTTAAACCTACAATTAAATGAAGCAAATCACCGTGAGAAGGTGCATGAGAGCTTAAGAAATTATGTCTCTGAGTTATCATCCTACATGGAGTATTAATAATGCTAATAACTTAAGCATGTGTGTGTATTCATTCATATAGGTACATACATGAACTTATGTATAGATTAATGCTGTCTAGACTTGGCCTTGGTTGTTTGGTGGCTTATAGAAATGATTTCTGCATTTTTTATTCCCAAAATTTCAAATATGGGACACAAAGGAGATACTGATTCATGGTCTGTAATAAAAAACCAAAAGGTTTTACTTTGGTTTTGTTGAGCCTAACTTAGTTCAGGCAGCTCTTAACGAGGAAACGATTGTTGTTATGTCTCATCTCGTGTGTATTGGAAAATTGGCAGCATTACCTCATAATTCATCACTTCTTGTGAATCGGGGGACAGTGTAGCTTCAACTGCAGGGCAAAGGATTATCCAGAGTCATAAAAGCAAAATATCACACCCCTCTGAGCTGAATCAACCTAATATCACAGGCCTTATAGTGCAAGCTTTGTGGAATTATGCAGAAGAATTAGTGGATCCTCATAGACATTAAATTGTATAAAAGTATTTTTTCTTTTATCTGTTTAGCTTTTGTTCAGCTAGCTGCTGAGTCACAATCAGAACTATCAACTGTGGAAAGGAGGTTTTCCGAGTGGGCAGCACTTAGAGATGGGAAATATAAATAACTGGGCTATTTTTCACATAAAGTTGCAGTGTGGTTTACACAACACCAAAATGCAGCAATGAATGGGGGAACTGGAGTTATCTAGCCTGGAGGAGGGGAAGCTCAGGGGAGACCTTCTGGTTCTTAGCAGCTCCCTGACAGGAGGTTGGAGGCAGGTGGAGTTGGGCTCTGCTCCCAAGGAACAAGCAACAGGACAAGAGGAACCGGCCTCAAGTTGCACCAGGGGAGGTTGACAATGGACATGAGGTAGACATTGGACATGAGGAAAAACGTCTTTCCTGAAAGGGTTGTCCAGGGCTGTCCCAGGCTGCCCAGGGCAGTGGTGGAGTCCCCATGATCCCTGGAGGGGTTTCAAAGCCATGGAGATGTGGTGCTGAGGGACATGGGTTAGTGGTGCCCTGGCAGTGCTGGGTTAAGGGTTGGACTTCACCATCTTAAAGGTCTCTTCCAACCAAAACAGTTCTATAATGGCACTACTCTTCAAAATTCACAAAGCAATTAAATAGCACTTCTCTTACCTACAACTTCTCTGTTGGTAATGTGGTTAACAGTTCCCCACTGTCTATGTAACAGCCATGCTTAAGAGAAAGGTTTTGGCTGTTTGCAAAATACAGTAACCTTTGCCAGTTGGTCAGTCTGTTGCTCATCGCTTAATTTTCACAAACTTGAAAATATCATGGGTTCCCAAGGGAGGTGACTTTTCAGACATGGGACAGCCCATCTCAAACCTTTTCTTTTCTATCTTGGCATGGTTGGTCAGCTGTTTTAGAGAGTAAAGAACTTAGTACACACTCACCTGGGTTGGTATATTAGTATTGTAAACTACTTGATTATGTGTCATAAGTTAATTACTGCCTGCTGAAATAGATGCCAATTTCTTAGTAAATGTGCATTCTAGCTTTATATATGTTTCAATATTCAGTTTCAGTTGTCGATTGTTTAGAAGAAAAGAGCAACATCTTTCCACAATATTTATCTTGCAAATCGTTAGTAGGTGCCAGAAAATATTAACAGTCATAATGAACGAAGGCGCTGAGATAGGAATAGTTATAATTCAACTTAATGGTGATTATAGCTCAGGAAATGCATATTCCAGGCAAATTATAGGCTCTCTGTTTAATGATGTCTATGACAATAGAAACAACATTATTACTTAGATAGCTTTGGCAAATGTAACAAGAATCTCACGCCTGGTGAAGAAATTACATATCTCTGTTGTTCATATTGTTTCTTTTTCGGTGGGGAAAAAAAAAAAAAGCAGCTTAATTCTGTTCCAGTTCTGTTTGTTCTCACTTTCTATGCTAAGTGGAAATATAAATTGCAAGACCTGTTGGTTTTTTTTCCTTTGACTCTGGAATTCCTTATACTTCCCACATTTCTGGTGTGAACAGGAGGAGTCCAACATCCCATGCTCCACCAACATGCAAAGCAAGGGATTTTTCTTAATTTCTCACCCTTTCTCCTTGCCAAGCTGATAGTAAGGAATAGACATAGTAAAAAACAAAACAAAAAACAACAACAACAAAAAAAAACACAACAAAAAATGCAAACAAAACAAACAAAAAAACCATAGAACAAAAAAACCCAACCAAACAAACAAAAAAAAAGATGAAAAACCAAACAACTCCTAGCTTTAATTCTACAGCATTATTTCAACAGGAAATTTTAACAACCTAGGGGACAACTGGCTCCCTACTGCTCTCAGTGTTGCTCCTGCCAGTGCTCTCTGAGCCTCTAGTAAGAACCAGCTAAACTTAGCCAAACCTGCAGCTATTAGCAGGGCTTTAGCAGCCTCTTTCTTGGAGCTAGCCATTAAAGTGAGGAAGATGTTGGCCTTCTGGAAGGACTAACAAGCTCGGTGTTCACATACCTATGTGCCTCGCTGGGTAATAAAGTACTCAGCTTATAAAACCTCCTCCAGACATTTCCTCTATCTCTCAAGTGCAGGCGAAGCCATCTCTGAAAGTCTCTAGCTGGCCTTGATGGGGTTAAGTCATCCCATCCCTAATGGAAGAGAGACAGCCAAGCAAAGGCCTCTTCTGTTTTCTCCTAAAAGCACAGGCACTGAGTAGGCTGGTGGAAATTACCATAATTGCATATTACTGAGCCAAGAATAACAGAAACTCTCCCTTTTACATCACATCTGACTTTAATATAAGCAGCTCAGGTTTCTGTAGGGATTGTACATTGTTTAGTCTCCGAAAGAAAGCTGGTATTTCAGTACATAGTGACCAGAAGAATGTCAATCAGCTTTGTCATAAATTACTGGATGGTAAGTTCAATCAGGAAATTCCTTGTTGCTCACAGGGCATACCAGCCTAATTTTTCATGATTTATCTTGTTAATGAAGTGGTGATCGAATTAATCCTGTGTGAAATTAACTGCAACAGAATCACAGAATCATAGAATGATTTCAGTGGGAAGAGACCTTTAAAAGTCATCTGGTCCACCCCCCTGCAGGGAGCAGGGCCATCTGCAGCTAGAGCAGGTTGCTCAGAGCCCCGGCCAACCTCACCTGCAATGGTGCCAGGGATGGGGCAGCCACCACCTCTCTGGGCAGCCTGGGACAGGCTCTCCCCACCCTCAGCATCAACAGTTTCTTCCTTCTCTCCAGTCTCAATCTCCCTCTTTTAGTTTCAAACCATCATGCATTGTCCTGTCCCAACAGGCCCTGCTAAAACGACCTTCCCCATCTTTCTGACAGGCCTCCTTTAAGTAGTGAAAGGCCACCGGAAGGTCTTCCCAAAGTCTTCATGGCAGATCCTTAGTAAAAGCAAGAAGCAAAAGGAAAACCAAACGAAAGGTCATATGTTTTCCAAATACAGGTATTTACACATGAGTACAACTATGTGTCAGCATGTTCCTCTGAGACCTTAAGTCCATGCACGTGCGCAAAGAGCACTGAAATATCTCTGCAGGATATTTTGCAAGACAAAGTCCTACTAATCTAAGATAAAAAAACACCTAATCACAGAGCTGTTTTCTACTGCTTACATTGCTCAACAGAAATTGAACCCTAACTCATCTTTAAGAGGCTGCAGAGAGTTTCTCATCCTTTTCTGCCTCCCTCCTTGACTCCAATGAGTGATGGAAGCTTTTGGCACTGACAACTACCAAGGGGCCGTGGAAGGAAGTGTGGGCAAAGTGAGCTAGCAGGAGGGCAGGTGGGAAGATCATTAGTGTGATGTCCAAGGCCATTAAATGTGTGGGCTGTGAACTGTACAGGCAGCAAGAAAAGGATTGATTATAGAAAGGAGGAGGAGGGTTTAGACCTGGCCTGGGTTTTATCTTACAGCATTAATGACAAACCATTTTACTCTTAGCCTCTTCTTTTGGTACTTTTCTGCTTATTTCTGAGAAGTTCACATTGGTCATGTCTGTGCATAAAACAGCTTTACTGGTATATTACTTCAGCCTACTGGTTGGTGCCCACCGGTTAGATCTATAAAACCTTAAATTTTCACTCCACTAATTTCATTCAGGAAAGTCCCTACAAGCTCTCCTGGAAAACCCACATTGTTGCTAGCTCAAATTATGTCACAGAATCACAGAATCTCTTTCTCTGGAAATGACCTTTAAGATCATTGAGTCCAAAAATTAACCCAGCACTGCCAACTCCACCACTAAACCATGTCCCTAAGCAGCAATATTAGAAGAGCTTATTACAGAAGCATGACTGACCTCACTGGTCCTGTGGCCACAGATGACTCATGTGAAGAAGGAGCACCCACCACAACAGCCAAGGCAGGGGGGAGAGGGAAGGGAAGAGGTCAAACCTGATTTGGCCAATGTTTGAACCGATTCACTAGTAAAAGAGCTGACTCAGCCAGCTTCTTGCAGAGGTTAATAAACCTGAGCCACTGCCTCTCTGGGACACCAAGTACCCCTACAACACAAGTATTTATCATATTTACAGGGTCTGGATACTCACTCATGATTTAAAGGTGGTGGAAGAACGAGGAGCACAGAGGATTTGCCGCAAGCACACAGTAATTTTTGGCAGCAGACACAGATTTTGTTTGAGCCCTGATAATAGAGGACATAGCTCCTGTTAATATCTTCCCCTGGAAGGTAATGAGGCATGCAGAATTATTTCTGCAGCCTGTGCAGAACATGGGGATATCCTGATTTTAAGACACAAGAACTCCCTGTCAGAAAGAAGTGCCTCTATATCTTCCCTTCAGAAACTCAGGGAAGCTGGAAAAGCAGAAGTCAAATTCTACTTTTTTAAGTATCAGGGTACAGCTCTGGTTTGGTCTCTTGTTAAAGGTGCCCTAGAATGGTACTGCTTTCCTCACTCCAGGTCTGGAATCTGGGGAACCTTCTCTGCAGAACCTTTGTTGAATCTCAACCAAATCCCCACTAACTTCTGCTAAAGATTGTACTTGCTGGAATAAATATGCCACGATGCAAGTGTCTTAAAAGTTCTTTTTCTCAGAGTGTGCGGAGTGGTTTTTTTATTAAAAAAATAGAGGTTTTAGTTCTGCAATACAAAATTAATACACGTGAAACTTTGTTTATATTACAAATTAGACCCGGTGGGTTCAGCAGCACTCAGAAGGTCAAGGTTGCTTTGTGTAACTTCCGAAATTAAACCAGGAAGGAAATCTGCAGTTTCACCCTGAGAGAGAGCAGGAGTGCCTGATGTCATGTCTGGGCCTTGGAAACAAGGGTGAGGACACTATAGGGCTTGCTGAAAAGAAATCAAACCTTACTTAGAGACCATTCTCCTAAAGAAATCATCTTTCTGCTTCATAGAAACTCTTGCTGTTAAATACAGAGACTGCAAGACTTCTGAGCTAAAGACCTGCTCTTTGTTACAACTGTTTTACATGCAATGGCCACTTACCTGTGTATAATTAAACCGATTAATTGCAAGGTGGATCGTAATTCTAGTTCTGAATTGGTAGTAATTTGTGGAAACATTATGATGCAGGAGGATACATAGAAGACGGTCCCAGTATTTCCCAGCAAATTGCTACACCCCTTTTTCATGCAATTACAAGGCAATTCATATAGTATAAGCAGTGCAGGTTTTATAGCTTATAAATGCCAGTTTCAGCTTTCAGTTCACATTTTGTCATAGCAGAGGCCTTTGCAGTATAATAGTGTTTTATGATTTATAAAATTCCAGCTTCTAAGAGAAACTGTGAAATTCTTTATTCTACAATTATCTTTCAAGGTTTTCACTTCAGAAATGAGCCAGCTATCAGTTAATACAAGGAATGGCTGTTCTTCTGTTTTGGTGAAGGAGGGGCTGAAGGAATCAACTCACAAGACTGATCAGTTTTGCCTTAGGTTTACCCCTCGCTCATCTTATCATTGGTCAATGCTGTTGGCCAACAATTTCCAGTTAGAAGGTTGTGCCAAAGGACTTGTGGAGTTTACTGTGATTGTGGAGACTATTTTAAGCTGTGTTACAACATTAACAGGTGGTCACAGTGTGACAGCTTCACCAGTTGCCACCTCCTCTAAAACATTACACTCAAAAAACGGCTGTATCTTTCATGTTGTTCCAGCTGCACATTATTCAGGATTTCCTTCCCCCAGAGACTCAAGTCAACCATTTGCCTTATGGACTTTTCATAGCAAAAAAATTCAAGACCCTCCAAGGCTTTCTGGTGATAACGTGATCAAGAAATTTCTTTCATCTCATAGTATCCAGCATTTTCTTCTTTACACTTTCTTAGATGCAGGGAACCAATCCTAAGATGCCTGGATAGAAACATGTATGCTTGGTGACCCTCAGAATCAAAGAATCATAGAATGGCTTCCGTTGGAAGTGATGTTTCATGTCCAACCCACCTGCACTGACCAGGGCCATCTGCAACTAGAGCAGGTTGCTCAGAGCCCCGGCCAACCTCACCTGCAATGGTGCCAGGGATGGGGCAGTGACCACCTCTCTGGGCAACCTGGGACAGGCTCTCACCACCCTCAGTGTCAAAAATGTCTTCCTTCTCTCCAGTCTCAGTCTCCCTCTTTCAGTCTAAAACCATCATCCCTTGTCCTGTCCCAACAGGCCCTGCTCAGAATTCTCTCCCCATCTTTCTGACAGACCCCTTGAAGTGCTGAAAGGCCACCAGAAGGTCTCCCCAGAGCCTTTTCTTCTCCAGGCTGAACCCCCCCATCTCTCCCAGCCTGGCCTCCCAGCAGAGGGGTTCCAGCCCTTGGATCATTTTTGGGGCCTCCTCTGGACCAACAGGTCCCTGTCTCTGTTCTGATGAGGACTCCAGAGCTGGACTCAAGCACTCCACAGGGTTCGAGTCATTCTGCATAGAAAGCCCTGGCACAAGTGCCTGCTAAAAACTTATTTGAGGTCAATTCCCATTGTGTAGCCATTCTCTTGTTCCAGAAATCTCCCCACATTGTTTTGTGTGTGAAAGTCTTCTGTGACTAAGCAAATACATAAAAAAACCCCAAAGAAATACTGATCTGGATGGGAGCAAAGAGCCATCTAAGGGTGCGGTTTGGGAAAAATGGAAAGGCAAGGTGTGCACAGCAAGATCTGCTATCTTTCAGCTTCCAGCAAGCAGCACTCTCAGCACTTCGAAGGCAGAGCCTGCATTGAGAATGTGTGTTCAACCTCCTCTGAAAACACATGGCGTCCAGCAGAAGTCCTGTCTCAGGAGCTCCTCTTCTTGTTTATTCATTAACTGTCTGCATAATGAGCTTCTCAAGACTCATGAGGTCACATCACTCAGCAGGAGATGATTATTCAAGTAACGTTACATAGTATCAGTTATTTAACCAAACAGAACAATGAGATTGAACCAAACACAAGAAGATTTGTGTCAGCCCAACTGGAACAGCATAAACCCAGCATATTCATCTATATTTCCATGAACTCTACCTAATCAAAGTGTGGTATGTCATCTACTACTGGCCCAGCACAGGCAAAAGACACACACACACCACTTAGCCTCACAGCCATTCTTCTCAAAAGAATATAGAGAATTCTTGTGTGAAGAGAAATCGGGGGAAGGTTCACTTTTTCTTTTGCAAACAGATTAGCAAGAATCAAATTCTTCACTGTGAGAGTGGTGAGACACTAGAACAGGTTGCCCAGGGATGTTGTGGATGCTCCATCACTGGATGTGTTCAAGACCAGGTTGGATGGGGCTTTGAGCCACCTGGTCTGGTGGGAGAAGTCCCTGCCTGTGGCAGGGGGTTGGAACTAGAAGGTCTTTAAGGTCTTCCGACCCAAACCATTCTATGATTTCCTGGTCTCTCAGATACTAGTTTTTCACAGCATACTGACAACGACTGTGTTACAACTAATGTTCTTTCCTACAACATATCACATTAAACTGAAATATTTAATTATGGATACATCTACTATGCTACAAATGATGCTCAGTATTTTTCCCAGAATATTAATTCTTAATTATTCCTTACTTGACATTCCTTCATTAATTATAGTGACACATTTCATCTGTGGAAAATCAGCCTGTCCCTTTGGAAGGACAGCTGTTATCTACTCTCACCTTTTCTGTGCTGATGTTTCAAAATTGCAGATTAGCCTGTGCAAGAAATAGTGAAAATAATGTTGGCGTACTAATAATAGCAGCTGCTTTTTAAAAGCTTCTGCTGTCTGAAAGAAGAGCTTCTACTCAGAGTTTCAATAACAGCAAGCTTATGCAGACAGTTAAAAGTAGTGGTACAAGAGTTCAGAGGTGCTCCTTAAGAAATCAAAGTGTTTCTGTAGGAGATAAACCTGTCAGCTGCACACACATGTTGTTCAGATAAGAAAGGACATTTAGAGAGAGAGAAATTATCATTTCATTGTAATCTAAAATATTATACTTTAATATTTAATTGTAAGCATCTTGGATTTTTTAAAGGTAGGTGAATAATGCAAAGGCTGTTAAACGAACCTTGTGCTATAAAGTGTCCATAGCTTTTTGTATCAACACACTTTTTCCCAATAGTACAGCATAAAAAAATGCCATGAGTTGACAGGTCAATGTCATTTCACATGCTAGATATTTTGAAGACCTGACTCAAAGCTGACCAGAGTCTTTGTGAGTCTTCTTGGAACATTCTAAATATTTGGTAACATCGCTACTTTGGTTAATAGATCAAGTTTTAAAAAAAATCAGTTAATACTTGCCATTAGATTCAATGCAATGATAATAAGTAAAGACAGCTTAAGTTACTTAATTTCTTTGTTGGCTATTGAACATCCCTGGGTAAGGAAAAGGATAGTAGTAATATATCCATCAGAAAAACAGTATGGTGCCTTGCTTCTTTCCCTGTCACTATAAACATCTCTAATCTCTACAGGAAAAAAAAAGATCCTTGAAACAGTTTTGTTATTAGAGCCACTCAACAGCAGCTTTTATGCCTAGATTTGTGTCATCTGTACCATGTCTCCAGGTATGTTCACTTTAAAATTCACATGCTATTTCATGATTTTAATGCACATTGATTAAAAACCTTAACCATTTCTATTAGTATGGCTGCCTGGAGTGCATGCTGCTTCTTTAGCAGAAAACCTGATTACCTTTCAGCAACATTGGGTTAAATTCTTTGTTATGTTGTTAAAACACAATGGTCCTTTGTTTTGTTATGCGGTCTTGCTAAAATGGTTGGGTTGGAATGCCACTTAAGATGTGCTTTCTTTTGATACTGCAACTCGATAGTTAATCCTCTGAATTTCTACCATAGAATCAGTTTGGTTGCAAAAGACCTTTAAGATCATTAAGTCCAACCATTCCCCCAGCACTGCCAGGGCACCACTAACCCATGTCCCTCAGCACCACATCTCCACAGCTTGGAAACCCCTCCAGGGATCATGGGGACTCCACCACTGCCCTGGGCAGCCTGGGACAGCCCTGGACAACCCCGGAGGGGAAGAAAGTGTTCCTCAAGTCCAACCTAAACCTCCCCTGGGGCAACTTGAGCCCATTTCCTCATGTCCTGTTCCTTGGGAGCAGAGCCCAACCCCACCTAGCTCCAATCTTCTGTCAGGGAGCTGTCAAGACACAGAAGGTCTCCCCTCAGCCTCTTTTTCTCCAGGCTGAACAACCCTGGTTCCCTGAGCTGCTCCTCACCAGTCTTCTTCTGTTCCCTGGCCACACTCCTGGGAGTGAGGGGACCAAAACTGATGCCAGGATTCAAGGTGCGGCTTCCCCAGTAACAAATGCAAGGTGATTTTCCCTGCCCTAGTCCTTCTGGACACGTTATTTCTGATTTCCAGTACAAACCAATTGATTATTGATGACAATTGTCCACAAAGTATTAATAACTACTAAAAATACCCACATCTCCTGTTAATGCTTTGAGACTAAATAACCATCTCTCAACTCTAATACTCTGAAGTTTTCTAATTGGTTGCTTATGTGTTACAGGAGCTCCTTAGTAAAGGAATAAATAGCTGGTAACAACCAGTGGCACCTGTCTGTGATATGGAGCAGCTGGTGGTTCCCTCTGCAGTAAAGCCTCCTGAGCTGTGGTATGTATTTCATTCATAGGTGCCGTGTCTGGAGATATATGGGGTTTTCTGGGGTGTTTTTTTTTAATGACTAAGCTCACTTGGGAAATGTTAGATGAAAAAAGTACATATTCTGCTAAAAGCTTCTTACCTGTATTTTCATATTTTTAAAAAGAGCTGCAAAACAATCTGTGAGTTTCAAAGGGGAATTGAATCTACATTTAATCATCTACTGTTTGGTTGTTAAACTTGCACATAATCTGCTTTAATTTCCGGTGATCACCATGTATAATTTAGTGTGCTTTGCTCCTGAGTCAGTAATTTGCCAACTTGTCTCCACCTTTAATGAGGAAATTCTTGACAGTTTGTTAGCACAGTGCTTTATAGAAGCAGCATGGCACATTAAACTGTTGAGTTCCTCTTTGAGAACCCACCTAGAAATGTTTTATCTGATGTTACAAAATTTATGGCTGCAAGAAGAGACTTGCAAAAGTCATTAGCAGGCTGCAGGTTTCAAAGCTGCGAATACACTCAGTGCAAGGTATGAAATATGTGTTCTGGAAGTTCTGAAACATAAATGTATGCTTTCCTCTAAAATCATTGTAGTATATTTCTTCCCATTTTTAAATTGTTAGTTGTTGCAACTAAAAAAAGATTTATTAATCTCCAAGAAGGGAAATTGGAGAGAGGAAGAATCCAGGTCAATGTCTGATGAAGGGATGATTTTGCAGGATGAGAAAAGAGAACACATTTTTTGTACAAGCTAAGAAGAAAATTTCAAAACTTTTCCAAAGCAGGATTTTTTTTTTCTCTTAAATTGGTCCAGACATGGGAACTTAGAATTACACTTAATTATACACCTTATTGCACCTAAGAGATAAAGTTTTCAGACAGTGGATAGTGTGGTCTTGACCCAGCAAAGACTAATCATGTATATCTGCCTGGGCTGAGAGTTAGAAGTGTATATAGTCAGTGTCATTTATTTTAATGAGACATTTGTGGGCTCAAAATCAAGGTAAACACTCTAATAGGATTGTTAAGGTCAATGGAGTTATCCCTGGCCTCAAGCAAAGTATGGGCTTAATGAGTTGGCTGAATCAGATTCTGCATCTGAAATCCGGTAGGAAATTGAACCTGTGTGCACCCAAATAAGAAACACATGCAGTCAGTGTCTTTTGAGGGATTATGTACATGTTAAAATTGTTATATTTAGAAATTATTGTATTTTGGGAACATAAAAAACCTTGCCCTTGTGTAGAAGAAGGAATAAGAAACTAGAGGTAATCAATGTTTTTCTTACAGTTAGAAATGCCCATTATAATAGAACTGATTCTTCTGTACAGGAAATGTTCAATTTCAACAATATTTCTTATATTTTCTTCAAAAAAGAGGTTTGTTTTTTTTTTTTTTCCATTCAGCAAGAAAAATGTCATATTGCAGCTGTCTTCAGTTTGGGTGGGAAGCTGTGGATGCTCCATCACTGGGTGTGTTCAAGTCCAGGTTGGAGGGAGACTTGAGCAACCTGGTCTAGAGGGAGGTGTCCCTGCTCATGGCTGGAACTAGATGATCTTTTAAGGTCTCTTCCAATCCAAACTATTCTATGATTCTATTTCATTTTTTTATCTTTTCTTAAAGCCTTTGTTACTGCTGTAATGTGAGTATTTGTTCTTTAAAACCTTTGTTCTCTTCCATAAGAGGGAAGTTCTTGGGAGAGCTAATTTTAAGTGCAAAACAAAAAATTGAGACAAGAACCACCTTCATTTCTTTGGGTCTTCTCTGTTGTGGATGTGACAACTAATAATTCTGCTGTTCTCTTGAGTAGAGATATGCTCAAGTTCCCCATTACAGGCCAAGAATGAATATGAATATTTATTTGTTTCCCAGTAGCTTAATATGACAGCTCTTTTAGTCAAAGTACTGAGACTTTCCTGCAACTTAAGTGTTCACTGGACATAATAAAATTGATTTGTCTTCAAACTTTTGTTTCACAGAATTGTATTTTAATTTAAGCATTGATTTTTATTTCAGGTGTGCTGCTCTGTTTGAAGTCAGGCAATGCATTTTAAGAATGATTATATTTATTCTTCTCCTGATAGGATTTAATGTGTTTGTAATTAGGATGTCACAGAATCACAGAATGGTGGTAGGGGCTGGAAGGGACCTCTGGAGATTATCTGGTGCCACCCCGCTGCGCCAGCAGGAAAGGGAGGAGAACCTTAATAATAACATGATGCTGAGGGACATGACAGGTTGATGGTTGTACTCAATAATCTAAAAGGTCTTTTCCAAGCAAAGCAATTCTGTGATTCTAAGACACTTTTTTTTTCATAGCAGCTTTTATTACCAATCACTAAACATTAGCATGCTCTTTAAAAAACAGTAGGAGCAATGAATTCTACTTTTTCTAAAATATCTTTCTCTAAAAAGTGGGGGGGGTTTAACCCAAGTAAACTCTGATGGTGCCTTACAGTAGCTGAAGGACACAGTTTAAAGAATCCCTGTGCGGTATTTGGCAAATACTTGTTTTGGCAAACAAGTTGGTTGCCTGCTCAGTCTGCAGTGGGAGTAGATTGAGTCTGTGTAACGAAGAGAGTAGCTCCCTGGGAGGGAAATCAAGAAAGAGTGAAGGTTTTCCATGAGAGGATCTCGTGAATTCAGCTCTTTGACCAGTAACATGTGAGAGGAGCGTTTTTCCTCAATGGGTCAGTGCCTATTTGGAAAGAGAGAGGATCTTGGCAGAGATTGGGGCTGCTGGGCTGTCTAACCTCCCCAGTTCACAATGAATTCCACCACCTGCTATTTGCAGTAGTCAGCACATTGCTGCTGACTCACTTTCACACGTTCATACCCAGCATGCTGGCCCTGGGCTTCACAAACAATGGGAAGATGTTCTCTCCACTTTAGCACATCAAACGTAGAGGCTCTTTTTGGCCTAACCCAAAAGGAGACCCTTCGTACAGTTGTGTTGACCGGTGATGCAGCAACCTCATTTCCCTTCTCTAACCCCAGAGAAGGGAGATCAGACAGGTTAGGCAGCAGCTTCTGGGACAACTTAGTGCTGCTAGAGAAAGCAGTCTGGATATTCTTTTAAAAATCGAGATTTTATGATCATTTCTTGGTGATAGTTTTATGTCCTTCTGAAGGCTCGCATTGCCAAAATCCCAGGAAATCCTGCCTTTTATTTAGCTCTGTTGATTATCGTAGAACTCAAAGGGAGCACACTCTGCTACTGCCTCTGCTACCCTGGAACATGTGGGTGGCTTTGTCCCTTACCTCTCTTTCTCATAAAACACAAGCTGCTAAAGCAGTTTTGTTTTGTCCTTCTGTTATCCTTTGCTGGCATAACTTCATTTAACTGAAATTTCCTGTAGTGCTCGTTAAGCATTAAGAATCTTCACAAAATAACCATATGGATTCCAAAGGGAATCCAGAAGCATCTGAGTAGAATAAAAGTTCAGCACTTCTTCAGTCTGTGCCTGATGAATGGTGTGCAATTCATCACAAATGCAAACTCTAGCCTGAAGAGTCAGACCATAAAGTGCAAAATCAGTAAGTGTGAGGAGCTACCAAAAAGCTGCAGATTAAAACCACCAATTAAATTAGACGTGTGGATGCTAACCCTCGGGTTTTTTTAATTACAGGGACTAATTTGGTTAGAGGGTGAAGTGAACTGGATTGTCAATTTTGATCATTAGAGGGCAGATTAATGTAATGGGATTCCCTAATAGTTGTGCTGAAAGCAAGGCAAAGACATTTATAAATGATTCTCCAAAGGTACATCTGTATCATCAAACATTGCTGCATTTACATAAGGGTGGCAGCAGCCTTAGTTTTGTCCTATTACTGTTGTGCTCCAAAGCAGTTGTCAGTGGATTAACAGAAGGAACTTCTGCTGAAGGCAACTTGGTGGCTTTGACTCAGGAAAACAGATACGTTGGTTTGTTCACTTCATTAAGTAGAAACCATTGACCAGCAGCCATAGCACGAACCTGCAGCACCAAGTTTTAGAGCATCATCACATCTACATCGAACTGCAGCCCCTTCTGATCTGCTCTGGGGAGACCCCCCTGCAGTGCTGAGGCCAGCTCTGGAGTGCTCAGCACAGCAGAGACAGGGACCTGTTGGAGCGGGGCCAGAGGAGCCCCAGCAATGCTGGGAGGGCTGGAACCCCTCTGCTGGGAGGCCAGGCTGGGAGAGATGGGGGGGTTCAGCCTGCAGAGGAGAAGGCTCTGGGGAGACTTTCTTACAGCCTTTCAGCGCTTCAAGTGGCCTCTCAGAAATATGGGGACAGATTTTGGCTTTGAATGCTGGCAAATCACTGTGGAATCTACTCCCATGAGAAAAAAAATCTACTTTTTATGGAGAAATATGGCTGGAGATTTTATATACATGTATAGGATTTACCAGCTACCAATCACAATTAAAAATACAAATGTCTGTCTCAATTGAGGATCGATGCCCCTAGTCTCTGAAATCAGTCAGGAATTATACCAGAACTGATGCTAAAGTTAATTTCTTAAATTTTTAGTATTATCTGAATTATTAGTGTTATATTGAGAATAATAATAATAATGTTGCTCTCATAGGTATGTCCTGCATTGGATCCAAAGGATTAAATATCACCTAACAATGCCAACTGACTTTTTCTTTACATTACATAGTATGTGTTCCAATTTTTCTTACAGCAATCCAGTCTGCTATTTAGTTATCCTAAGTTTGAACACTAAATCCAACTTGCTTTATTTCACTCCAGTCTTAAGTAAAAGCACACATTCTTAGTAATTGCATAAACTACTACCTACCTTTATACACTTAGATGAAGAAGCTTATCCTGGAAACTTTTGCACTTGTGGCAAGTAAAGCTTTTTATTGTCCTTATTTACTTCTATGAAATAATGAATGTAACAGGTTTCCCATCTCTCTGGCAAATGAAATGATACTAAAATATTTTGGTTCATGTGGCAGATGTGTATTAGCAGCAATTACTAAAAGGGACACATGAACTAGAAGCTAAAGGACACATTTTCTTGCAAAGCCAGAAAGAATGTAAGTTTCAGCGGCCTTATAAATCAATTTTTCATTTAATTTTTAATCATATTATAGACAAAAACATTGCATTTGTCACCCCAAGTTATACTAGCATTCAATCTTACCTTATATTCTATCTGTAACTTGGGAGTAGATATTCCAACCCCATACATTCTGTGATTTCTTATTATGAACTCTGGAGTGGAGAATTTATGTAGTAGTCTGTTCAAAGGGCAAGTGACTCCTTAATGTAGATATTTTCATATGCATTCATCAGGAATTCTTCCAAATTTTTACTTTTTAAATCATTTTTCATACAATTCAGCATGTTTTTGCTGCACTCAGTATTGTCTTTGTACTTTCTAAGCTTTCTTGCAGCCAACACAAATGTTAGATTGAGGAAAGAAAATTGTATTTTAAAAAATTACGAATAATTCATAATATACTATAAAATGGGACAGGGATAGTGAACATAAAGCACCACTAAAGATTCACCTGGAATCTCTACCAGTACTTGGAACATATTTGTTTTTGTTTAACAGTTCAGCAGCTCCTTATTTTTGTCCTCTGGGTGTCTCCCTTTTAATTTTCATGAGTCCTTACATGGTCCAGTTCCATCCATAGATGGATGAGGATTCATTGACATAATGCAAGAGCTTTCTTCTGAGGGTGCTCAAATTGCATCAGCTATTTTTGTGAACAAGCTTTCTTTTCGGAGAGCTTACGATTAATGTTTAAAAAAGGATAATTGTGTACAAATTAGGATAAATACCTCAGCAATCAAAAAGGTTCTGTAATTTGTCATGGATTTGGCACTATTACACATTTAAATTAATGGTCTGGATAGTAGAGAAAGGTATTTTATCAAATTAAGCTTCTAGGAGGTTTCAAGCAAGCTAGAAGACAAAATCTGAGTTCAAAGTGTTCTTATTACATCTTTCCCTAAGGAAGTTGCATTGCAGGACTGCTTAGGGGCTTAAGTTGTGCCAGGGGAGGTTTAGACTGGATATTAAGAAATTTTTTTTTACTGAGAGTGGTGAAGCCTTGGAACAGGCTGCCCAGGGAGGGGGTAGAGTCACCATCCCTGGAGGGGTTCAAAAAACAACCAGATGTGGCACTTCAGGGCATGGTTTAGTGGTCTTATAATGTTTAGTAGATGGTTGGACTTGATGATCTTGAAAGTCATTTCCAACGTTAATGATTGTGTGCTTAGCTACCCAAACAGAGATATAGAAAAGAATTCAAGAAAAAAAAAAGTTCATGTGGAACACAAATTGAACCCAAATTAGCAGTGTTATATTCTTGAAAGAGAAACAGAGGTGGGAAGTGGCAAACCAGGGTCTGGAAAAGAGAATATATTCCACAAGACACGGCGTTATCCTTTCACTCTCCTCTATGAGGAAAGTCTTGGGTGGAATAGTCCAGGAAAGGGGTGAACTAAAAAGTTCCTTTTAGACCTGTTACAATTACTACTATTTTTCTTTTTGGAATTATTATTATTGGAACATAAGAACTGCTTTGTGTGCTCCTGGGAAATCTGTCTGACCAATGCATGACATATGCAGAGAGCTACCAAGTCATGCCATGCTTTCTGAAGTCTGTCTGTGCTGTATCAGATGTGGCAAGATATTTTCACATGGAGAACGTGTCATGTTCAATAAACCCTTGGGAACCAGGAGGTAGGCACTTCATAATCAGATTTGTCAGCAGCGGTGCTTTGTCACTTTTATGAAGCACTCGAGCACTAAAATTGGATCAGTCAGCCGAGTCTAAGCTCAGATTTCTGGAAACGCGTAGTTTATTTTTGTCAAAAATAGCTAATTCTATGGGTGTTCACCTACGCTCGCTTGTCTGATTGAAGATGCACCAGCATGTTTGCTCTCTCACTAAGTGAACTGATGAGAATTTAGTTTCCATGGACTTGGGGCTACTGGTAATTTTGGGCTCTTGAATAATTCTGCCCCTGAGGGCCCAGGCTGTGCTGATGCCTGCAGTGATTTTCCTGGAAGGGACTCTGTTCTCTTGCTGCCTTATCTGTGCCTCGCAGAACTGTGGTGTTACTTTTTCTGCTTCCATCAGCAGTTGCCTGAGATTTCTCAGATATATCACCTATTGCTTGTACTTTTATCTCCACTTAAGCTCTCATTGCCCAAAATATGTCTCTAATAGATAAGAGTATGGCAGACTGATTTGTTAGACTGATTTTTTTTTTTTAACTTCTTGCTTTTCTCTCGCTCACCAAAAATCTGCCTCAGTCCTTCTGTCTGCCTTTGTGGTTCCTAACCCATATTGTACCTTCTTTTTTTCTATAAATTCATTGTCTGCTAGCACTTCACGTGCTGCATGATTGCTTTTTAATATATTTTAGGTCTAATAATACAACCAAATGGACTCAGTTTAAATGTAGAATACTTGAATAATATATGAAAAGAACTAGAAGGCGTAGCCTGTCTCTCTAAATGCAAATCCTACATTGTACTTTGATTTACTGAACAGGATTCTCTTTCTGGGAGTTCTCTGCTGTCACAGGAAATCTCCTGAGAGAGCATTTAAACTACAAACAAAATAAGGCTGCATCACTCGGCCTCATTTTGTCTCTGCAAACACAATCAGCAGCTAATGCAAGATGCAGGTGCTTCTATCTTCTCATCCATAAGGCTTGGCTTTCCCCTTTTATCACTATCATCCTTTTTACTCTGCTGATTGGAGGAAATCAAACTTTTGTTGGAGCAGCATCACTGGAATAAATTACTTTCTAGGGTTCAGAACTTTATTGTCCCTGCACACTGAACATGGTTCTTTGGCATTTACAGGAAAATCTGTTTTAATTCTCTTACTAGAACAGAAACTTAATGTCTTAAGAGATGGAATGTGACTGCATCTCCTGTTTAGAAAGTGACACTCCTTAAAAATAGAGATGAGGATAGTTACACATAATCTTACTCCTTTTATATCTGGAACATGAAACAAATTTTGCTTTCACCTTCTCTATCGTTTCCATAGGTAAAACAAAATGTCATTTTGTTCGAGTCTTACATTGTACATTGGAACCATATGGTTCTGCAATTAATGTTTGCTTTGTTTTGCATCACACTTGACTGTTGCTGCACTCTTCCTTCAGCACTGAATGTAAGACCTAATGTCTGGAAAATTTTATCTTTTGAACAAATGCAGGGCGATCCTGGGGCTCATTTCCTGACCTGTCCAAGGGAAATCAGGTCAATTCAGAAATCTTTTTTTCAGCTGGGTAAATTTGCCCCTTTGGGTGTGCTCATCATTGACTGGGAGCAATAGACAACACTGACAATGAACTTCAAGCACCTATGTTATTTTAGAGTGCTAAAATAAGATAGCATACATCCCTGGCACCATCCCAGGTGAGGATGGCCAGGGCTCTGAGCAACCTGCTCTAGCTGCAGATGTCCAGGCTCAATGCAGGGGGGTTGGACTAGATGGCCTTCAAAGGTCCCTTCCAACCCAAACCACACTATGATTCTGTGATTCTAATGTGTCCTACCTGGAGAACTCGGGTAGCATTTCCTAGAATTTGTGTTTTCAAATGATGGTTTCTCATTTCTGCTGATTCTGGTGCTTAAGGTTAAACAAACTTCCTTTTAACAGCACTCAGCTGAGTCTCATCACACTCTGCAAACAAACCTGGCTTAATCTTTTCCCCTTTCAAAAAGGAGAAAAAGGGGAACACTTTTGGCAGCTCATATTTTTTAATATATGCCCATGTTCAGCACTGCTCTGGATGTCTGTGAAGCTTCAGCTCCAATCTTTACCTAACCTGTGTGCTTTTCTGTTTGTATGGCTTCCCTCACAGCATATTTCTTTGCTGCAGAGAAGGTAGTGATCCCAGATAATTTATTGTTTCATGCTATAAACATCACGTAGATAATTTATTTATATTTCTAGGTGATTTTTACCTGTGTGATTAACCACTTCAGCTTTTAAAAAGCCAGATTCTAAATATAGGTGACACTGTACTGCAAGGTGTTCTTGCTTTAAGGACTGAAGTCCCAAAAGTTGTGTTTTTACTGCACAAGTAGGTATGGTCCCCAGGAAATATGCAATCCAGCTTCCATGACCATATGGACCCTGTGTGTGTCCCCAGGCTCTCCTTCAACCAAAGATGGAAAGGGGCAGGTCCTCATCTCACCCAAATGCCATCCAAACATACAAGCAGAATCTCACAGGTGTGCATCCCTACATAGGACCTCACAGACACTCCAAGATGTGCTGGTGTTTCAGATGAAATTTGAACCAAATTCCACATACTAAATGGCTGCAAGGAAATAAGAATTAAATGGGTTGGGTGGCCAGAAATAGCTGCAATCTACAGCCAGTTTAGCCTTCAGAAATGTATTCTTTTTTTCTTCTTTAGCAGAAAACTGAATGCTATCGACTGTAGAATTTTCCTTCTTCCTTTAGCCCCGTTTAGCTGGATCTAGCTCCATCATGAGCCAGGAAAAAACACTTAGAAATATATCCAACAATGTTGGATTGTCTATTTCCTTACTAAAAGAAGTGAAATATTTACCTAATTGAATTATGACGTTATGTGCAGCATAATTACCTACTGAATGCAATGAATTTAAAAGTACCAAATCAATTTGATTAAACTAATTAGCCAAAGATAAAGATTTGACCTTGCAAAATCAGGAAGAGGTAGCGTCCTAAGAAAGGAAATGGCCCTAAAGTTCAAACAAGACTTAATCTTTAACATGTCTTAAAGTTCAGCAAATTCTGAACAATAAAAAAAAAAAAAAAAAAAATTCTAACTCCAGGGTACAAACCCATTAGAAAACTGAGACATCAGATTAGTTGGAATTTATTATGGACCACAATCAATTTATTGCCAGACACCAGACATTTCTTGCAACATTTTATTACCATGAGAATATCAGTGCTTTTCACACGGCTATCACTTTCTGAAACTTGTGAAGCTTTATGTTTTCATCCACATTTCGAGGAAATTAGTTGATACTTCACCAGTGTCTCAATGCATTTCAAAAACTGCACGCCAGAGTCCCTGTTCTCATTGTGGAGACAGGGACACTGACATCTGATTTCTACTGTCTCATTTACATTGACTGGAAGTGAAAATATAGAAAAATGGGAAAATGGAGTTTCCCTGTTTCATGATCCTGCAATGACTCTTGCTGAAAAGTGAACCTTAGATGAAAAAATTCTGCCATCAGCACCAGTTTCTCAAAGGATCTGAGCATTCAACAGACCCATATATGCATATAACTATTGGGAATCCATCTGAAAGTTGTGGTTTCTGGAAATTTATCGTCCTAGCAGTTTAAAATTAACGTGCAGCTTGACATTTTAATCTCAAATGTCAGACTGACACTTTCTCTCTTAGTTAACTCCCTCTACCTTTTTTATAGAAAGCTCGTAGCTTTCTGTAAAAATTGTATTAAAACTATCTTTCTGTTGCCACTTCTGTGATGGAAACATGCTGAATTTTATATAAATTGTATTTTTATATGAATTTAACATTCCAGGTCACATTAGATGGGGCTCTGAGCAACCTGGTCTTGTTGCAGATGTCCCTGCTCACTGCAAAATGCCCATTCCAACCGAAACTATTCTATGATGCTATGATTCTACGATATAACTGTCTATAAATAATATAAAATACTGAGGTATTCTTTACATGTAGGTTTCATGTGAAATAGCCTTATATTGTCTATAGAACTTTGGCAAAAGAGAAAAGGCCTCTACATGATGGACAGCGATGCGACTGTACAATTCAAAACGTCTCTGTGGGAAATTCCTAGCACATTCTCCTCTTCCTGACACAGTTTTTTTTTAACGGCCGTGATCGTTTGCTTGATTATCTCGTTTGTTATCCACGTGCAGAGGGATGACATCAAACAGAAGTGACTTTTGTGAACAAATTCACTTCCCAAAGTGCCTGTGCCTCCTCCGGCGAGTCTGCAGAAAAATAAGAGCTTTTTCAGCTGAACATCTGTTTGCAAGATAAGGTTTGGAAACACTCTGGCACATCAGCTGGCTTCCTTCAGAAAGCTGCCACTGCTTGATTACATTCATTTTCTTCTCAGGACTCAACCTCCCTTTTAAACACCTCTCGGATATCAAGTGCTTGATGGAGTTTAAAGTAGGACAGCTTGGAATCACCATTTGTTAACACATCATCAAATTCCTTGCAGGAATGTGTTGTTCAGCTGATTATACTCTGGGATCAATTGGTTCCTGCAAACTAGGGTATGAATCACTTAATCAGGAGACAGTCCTGCTGAAAAACACTCTGGCAGTTTGGAAAGCTCAACATTCTGTGTTTTTTTCACATGCCTGGGGTTGATGATGCTGGATTCAGATGTAATCGATACAGATACAGCTGCAAGATTCCACAGCACGTTGGGCTTTCTTGTTTTTTACAGCAGACACAAGTAATTACTCTAAGGTAAAGTGAGGTACAAAGCAGAATTACACACAAACTGATTAGTTCTGAGGTTCTGGGAATAAAAATACCTACCCCATGTGAAGCAACAGCCTATTTCAAAGGTTCCTCAAAGAAAAGGCTGACCAAGGCTGTAAGCACTTTGGTTGTCTTCCTCCCTCCTCATCCTTTATCAACAACTGATTCCTCTGTTATGATCTTTTTAGCTATCAAAAGTCAGAACAAACACACTGTTGGTCTAAAGCTGATCCTTTTATTCAGAAGACAGACCTGGGATCAAAGAAAATCAAAGAGAGCTAAGAATTTATATTGGACTTGGTTTGGCAGCAAGCTTTTAGACATCTGCTTCCTGCTCTACTGCCCTAATTCCATGTTTGCATGTTGGCTTCAATGACAAAACTACTATTAACTTCAGATGTCCTGTCACTAAAATGAACTGGTATATGCAGACTAAATTGGGAATGAAAACTGAAGTTTCAAGTTAAGCAACAGAAAAAAAAAAAACCAGATGAGTCTTGGGAATTAATAGCCCCACTCGTGCTAATCTAAAGAAGAAAAAATGCCATGTTCAGGATCTGTTTGTCTATGAGATTTTACCAGGCAATGTTCCTACAATTGTTTGCCTGACAGAGAGAATACGACTTCTTTATTTTTTACTGTAAATAATCACAAACATCTATGATTAACTAAATTGATTCAGAACAAAGTAAACCACCTCAGACTGCTTTAAGACTGAGCATGATAATTCTGGGCAAGCCAGTGTCTCCTGTTAAGACTAAAAGGACCAGGTTCTTTATTTGTAGGGTGTATTTTGAGTAGATGTTTACAAATAAAGTGTGAGGGTCAAGAGGATGGGGCCAGACTCTTGTCAGTGGTGCCCAGTGACAGGACAAGGGGCAACAGGCACCAACTGGAACCCAGGAGGTTCCATCTGAGCAGGAGGAGAAAGTTCTTTGGTGTGAATGTGTCAGAGGCTGTCCCAGGCTGCCCAGAGAAGTTGTGGAGTCTCCTTCTCTGGAGAGATTCCAAATCTGGCTGGACACTGCGATGCTGGGCCCCCTGCTCTGGGTGACCCTGCTGGATGGAGCAGGGGGTGGCACCAGATCATCTCCAGAGGGCCCTTCCAACCCCCACCATGCTGCGATTCTGTGAGTATCTCCAAGCCTCAGTGGATTCATTCACAGTGCATCTGCCAATAAGAAGTGTCTCTTAGTAAAAAAAAAAATGCCCCCACCTACATTATCTACAGGTCAGATTCCTTTTGGACAGGGCTACCAGAAGTCCTGTTGTATTTATGTGGTATTATGTTGTCCTAAAGAAACTCACTGAGTGCCAGTACGCTTGCTCAAGTGCGAACAGATCTTTGGTTTAGCCCTGTGTGCCTGAGGATACACTGCATTCCTGCAAGAAATGTCTTTATCAATCTTCTGTACTTGACATTATCTGTGCAAGGGGCAGTAGAGGACTTAAAATACCTTGTGCCTCTGGACAATCCTGTCACCAGCTACAGAATGAGCCTGTCCTCACTGTTTATCCTTGCTGTAGCTCTTCAAAGGTGTTTAACCCATGCAAGATACAGACGTCTAACCTGGACCCTACATCCTTCACACAACTGTTCATCACAACTAGACATCCTCCATGGGAACAAAGTAGAGGGAAAATGATTTTCATCATGGAAACTGACATTGTCTCATCAAGCGACTAACACAACAAATACATCAAGTTACGTATTTCCCCCAAATAGTTGAAAATGTATTCTTAGCAGAAACTTGGATTAGACTTTAATCTCCCTGGTATAAATCTGTATCGATTCTATTAACTGACCTGGACTTACTTTTATGGAATTGAAAGAAGAATTGGGCCCTCGATATATTAAGGCAGCCTTGAGCCAGCTTTCAGACTCTAATTAGGAACCCACTGAAAGGGAAAAAGTGTTTGTTATGATAAATACTGACAAAAATGTGGCTACACAAGCCAAGCACTCATGGTGTAATAACACTACTCACCCGCACCTCAGCCAAAGAGAAAGCTAAAGCCAGACAGGGAAACAAAGGAGGATCAGAAGGCTCAGACAGAACAGGAACAGAAGGACCATTTGTCAAGCAGTGGCCTTTTTTTAGTCAAAAATTGGCTAGGAAAAATCCTGATGTGTAATGCATCTATCAGACAGTTAGAGGTGAAAGACAGAATGATCTAGCTCAGCTTCACAGATCAATCACCTTATGGAACCTGTTCCTCACTGCAGCTTCTCCTCTGACTGGACAAAAGAAGAAGCATGGATTTGTGTCTTGACTTCTGAAGTCACACTGCTTGCCTCAGGTATTCACAATTACCAGAAGTTTTGCAAGAAAGTGAAAGAAAGTCAGTATTAGGTTGGTTTAAGAATAATCCCACAAAAGTTTATTTCTAGTTTTTCAATGCAGAGTAATTTTTTCCTCAGTGCATGGTGTTTAAATTTTGTTTAGATGAGGTTTGGGTTTAACTGATTTCTTTGGAGGCAAAAGATGTGTTGCAAACACACCTTTTATGTCAATAGCCTTTCAAACAATTTGACCTCATTGGTTGATTTAAACAGATGTGATGGAAGAATGAAAATCTTAAAGACAGTTAAATTCATACAAGTTTCGTGAAAACTGTCACCTGACCAGGAACCCAGTTAGTGGTCTTTCTGAGCAAAAGTGTAAGTTAGTTAGCCATCTCGTGCATTTTGCCTGCTGAGCACAGAATCCCAGCATGGTGGGGGTTGGAAGGGCCCTCTGGAGATGCTCTGGTGCCACCCCCCTGCTCTATCCAGCAGGGTTACCCAGAGCAGGAGGCCCAGCATCCCAGTGTCCAGTCGGGTTTGGAATCTCTCCAGAGAAGGAGACTCCACAACCTCTCTGGGCAGCCTGGGCCAGTGCTCTGTAACCCTCACAGCAAAAAAGCTCTCCGAAGTTTGCAGAATCCTCAGGAGTATGGTTTTGAAGGCACAGAGGGGATTGGTAGACATATTTATGGGGCTGAGGACATGAACCGATGGGAAAGAAAGCCAAATGGTGAGACACTGGAACAGGTTGCCCAAAGAGGTGGTGGAAGCCCCATCGCTGGAAGTTTTTAAGGCCAAGCTGGATGGGGCTCTGAGCAACCTGCTCTAGTGGGAGATGTCCCTGCCCATGGCAGAGGGGTTGGAACGAGATAATCTTTAAGGTCACTTCCAACCCTGACAATTCTATGATTTGAAATCATTTCACTTTCTGACATAAAAGGTCACAGGGTAATAAGTGATTGGAAAAGATCAATGTTCTGCTTTCAGCTCTGCTGCAGCTCCATTGGGTGTAACACCAGGTCAGTCATCCAATCAGCCAGGGCATTGGATTCCCATAAAATAGGGATAAAATGCTTAGTTTACAGGTTACGATGAGGTCATTTGTTTTTGCTAGAAAAAGGCTTTGCAGCGTTAGAAAAACCTATAGAAGTGCAAAGTATATGTGAATGGAACACAGAAATGAATGTAGGTGGGCATTATGTCACCCATTTAACATACGAATTAACTCTGAATTAGGACCAGGGGTGATTTATCATCAAAATCCACTCACTGAAAAATCTCCACTCCAGCCCACGAGCGTGAGGCATTTCCTTTCTGTGGGCCTTCTTGTTCTTCAAGTGTGGACTCTTGGCTACAATCTCCTCTAACAATTAGGCCTTTAAGATACAACCATCTGACCTTGAGTCCAGTGCAGACTTCTCAGAGACACCATTTACCCATCCTCAAAAACCTCATGTAGTTCTGTGTCTTTCTGCGTTATGGACATGATAGTCACAAATCTCTCAACTGTAGGACTTTCTTTTATCTAGAAACAGAGTAATTTTAAAAAACAACAGGCATCTTGAAAGTAAAAGGTAATTCAGCCTTCCTCAAAGGAATCTTTGAGGGTACAGCAACTATATTCTGGAAGGAGACTTGTGTTGTCTTGGCTGATACCAGCCAACATTTATATTGGACTTGTCCTGCTATGAAAGTTGGTCTGTTTGCTTCTACTCTCCTCATGTCTGAAGTTTCCCATGTCTGCATGAGGCTTACCTCTTATGCTTCCTAATTTAAATGCATGCTTTACTGCTTGGCTTCTTTGTTTGGTGCCTTCAGTAGTCCCTACAGACTAACTGGCCACTCTGGTTTTCATAGGGCTACCCAATGTGCAAGATATTGTCATTTCAGTAACCACAAATTAAAATGTGGTATCTGATTATTACATCCACAGTGGGAACAAGGCAAACTAATTTTTTCAGAAGTGATTTCTTCATATGGATGTAGAGACATTTAGGAGAAAATACATGTCAGAGAAACAAGTACAGCTTAAAATAATGAATTTAACCTGGAGTTCAAAATTCTCTCATTAAGTTCCCCAGACTACTGTGCTTTCCTCCATCCTCCTGGACAGTTCACTACATTTCTGAGGTCATCAAGTTGTTCTGTCATTGTTCATAGAATCATAGAATCATAGAATGGGTTGGGTTGGGAGGGACTTTACAGATCATCTAGTTCCAGTGACAGCAAAAATATATTTGAAATACTTATAGTGGCATCATAAGAATATGAACACTAAACCAGTCCTGACAACTGGGGTAGAGAGAACCAGGCCTCTACTACATCCCTGTAGGCTCACGAGGTATCTTTGATATGTCAACCCCGGACAACTGTTGACATGTGGTGTGGCTTGTAATTGAAGCTTTGTTAATAATTAGAGTAGTCCATTCTGAAGTGCTCCCCTGCAGATTCTTGAGATTTTGTGGAGGTCAGAATTCATACTATTGCAACTACCATAAATACCTTCGGTTGTCTTTCTAGCTCTCAAATTAGCAGCTGATATTCCTTTTCTTAAAATGACCTTCTCTACTCCACAGATGCCAATACTTAAAATAGCAATAGGAGTTAAAGAATTGAAATGTTTTGCATTTGAATTCGTCCCACTCAGCGACAAGGGCTTCTCATCTAGCAAATTTGGTTCTGCTGTGGCTTTCTGGTCCTTTCCTCTTGTCATTCTGGTGCTTCATTCCCCAAAGTTTGGATAAAAAATTTAACTATACTCAATAAAGATCCACGCAGAAAACTAGTCTTGAAACCAACCAAGATCACTTTGTGCAAGTTAGCAATGTAAGAAATCACTTCTGGTAAAGAAAAAAAAAAAAAATCTAATCGCTTATGGTCTCAGAGCAACCTGACCATTAATTCTTTCAGAACAGTCTGAAGGCTATAAAATAAGATCAATTACAGTAGGAAAGAATCAAGGCTGCAAAGGCTTGTCATTACTAATTCTGGGATAGGATGGGAAAACTAAGATAAAAATATGTATCCTGTTAAATACCAGATCATTTATTACAGAAGAGTAATATTGTGACATTAATTTCTATTTTCCTCCTAGTCACTCTATTTAATTGGTCTCATTTTGTAGGTTATTCGTATCACAACTGTTGTTCAGCTTGACAAAGTCATTTGATTGATCTGTCCTACACCGAGATCCATCTGCCCACATTGTCACAAGCAGCAGGATGGCTCAAATTGACCATTTGTTAGGATTACAAACGGAAAATATTACACTTTCGTGATGTCCTTCCACTTTTCATGTACATTTCTGTCCTCTACAAAAACGCAGCTATCAGACTACTGCTCAGTAGTCATTATATTCAGATTGGCTATTTACATGTTTTATTACAAGCTCAAGTTTCTCTTCAGCCCAGGGATGTTGAAAAGCATATTAAGCTTAATATTTCATGCAAAACTAGGTTATGTAATGGTTTCACATGTAAAGTAGGTGAACAGATGGATTTCTGCTCTTGTGAGATGAGCTAGAGTAAATTAGAACTAGATTTATCTAGATTAAATTACATGGTCCTAATAAGGTCATTTAAAAGTAGAAAACAAAATTAAATAAAGAGGTCATGAAGACCATCTCAAAAAATGTAATCAGCACCAAAAATAAGTAGAATTTCTTAGCAAGAATCTAGTTCTATTTTTTCTTCTAAGTAGGGATAGGAAAAGCTTAAGAACATATTCTGTGCTCCATCAGCTCTCTTGTAACATTGGAATTTTCTACTATGAGATTAATTTCTTCCAATCAAACCTCATATCCCATGTGACAGGGGATTAGAAGTTGCTCCTAAACAGATGCTCTATTTGTCACAGGTATTTTGGCCGGCAGCCAACAGTAACCAGAGAGGTGTTTTGCAGAAACCTCACATCTCTGCTTCACAGGAAGAGGGTAGTGTCACCTGCCACCTGCCTAATAGCTGCTCTTCTCAGACAAAATCAGTGTGGGAGCCACATCTGCCACTCCTCTTATGTCCCACTCTAGTTGCATCAGAAACTCAACCACTTTCTAAGCCAAAATGCTTTTTCTTGATCAAATTCTTCAGAGTTTTTTTTTTTTCATGTGCTGTGCAGCTGGTGCCTCGCCTTGCATGATGCATCGCCTGAATGTTCTGGTTAACATCATCTAAGTGAGAACAGGATTTAACCATCAATGTGTATATATATATCTTTAAACAGAGGTCAAAACATCTTTCCTCATTACTGCTGTTCAGAATGTTGATTTCCAGAATAATAAACCAGACAATATTCTCTCTATGCATGCTTCTCCATAAACAGTGATTTTTCACGCGGCAGCAAGAAGTGAACAAGCAGGTGAGGACAGAAAATATTCCTGGACAAAGCAAAGAGCTACTGTAAATCAGGGTGTACAGGCAGAAAATATTGACCTTATTTCAAAAGATACCTGTTTTCTGAAGTTGTGGTCCATGGCCAAATGTTTTTCCCTTCATTTTGGTCCTTAAAGGTAGTCAAAAAAGGTTCCAAAACCAGTGCTACTAGACACAAAATTTCTTCAGATATGTAACAGGGGTGCCTAAAAGAACTCCAGATTACAAAATATTGTTTGGGGATTAGTTCTCCAAGAACTAAATTCTAAAATATCCAAATTCTGCAAGTAAGTCTGAGAAGTTTGATGGAGCTTTAGACAAACACAGCAAAATGCATGCAAGAAAGAGCAAAGTACACAAGAATTTCCCCTCTCCTAAGGGGAAAAACAGTCAATGAAAGAAACAGCTAATGCTGAGATATCTTTTTGTAGCAGTGTGAGATATTCTGGTTGATTTATAGTGGAGAGTTTAGCAGGGAAAAAAAAAAAAAAAAGATGTTTTCTTTTCTACTCTCGGTTTCAGCTTTTTCCAGTGGCATTTTAGGGGATTTCTCTATGGCAAGGAAATTCTGCTTTTATTTGGGGGCGACTGAAAACATCATCAGGGAGAAGAACCACACAAAACCCTTGGAGAAGAAGTTTTTCTAAGTTTGATAATGCTATTTGATCTTCTAGGGAGATAAAGTGTCTGGGGTTGGAAGAACAGAAAAAAAGAGAAAGAACTCTTGGGGGGGAAAGATTATCTTTGCTTTTTAATGCTTAAACTAAGTTCTTTAACCAGAATTACTTTTATCAGACAGGCAATATGGGATATCCCAGTTACACCAAGATTCATTTCTTCTTGCTTATAATGGAACTATCTGGGGCACAATTCAATTTTTTCCTCTTCTCTTCTCTTCTCTTCTCTTCTCTTCTCTTCTCTTCTCTTCTCTTCTCTTCTCTTCTCTTCTCTTCTCTTCTCTTC